>PVJX010013744.1:0-46660 GCA_004027295.1 Dolichotis patagonum
CACATGAAGAGCCCTTGGCCTTCTGCGCACAGCATCCTACCTGCTGATGCCCGAGGGTGGGCATCTGAGGGCTCCACGGAAGATCCTGTCAGCAGCGCCAAGGGTATGGAGGACTCTTGGACTACATACAGAAAACAAAACTTCTATCTTTATTGACTATAGCTACTATCCCTATGTCTATCAGCTAAATCTGCACTTTCTTTCTTGAAAACGACTGACAGAGAGTAAATCCAGTACAATAAGTAAGTTAATCAAAACTTGCATATTTGGCCCCCTGAATGTTACACAGCATATATTAATCGTATCACCTTCCTAAGTGAAAAATGTAGTATTATTTTGATTTATCCTTCTTGTTGGGCCATATTTATGCTACTGACACAAGGTAATATACAGTTATATAAAACTCACTTATTAATTGTTATACTCATCAGTATGCCATGACAGCATGTTATCAAATGAGTGTCTTCAAGAAAAACACAAGTGATAAAACTTAAATATTAGACCAAAAAATCCAATCTGTATGTGTGTTGAGCTAGCGGGATGTCTCCTATTTCCACCACCACAAATGTTCCTGAAGCTTCTGTTAGGCGCGCGAGGCATCAGTTACGCAGGAACAGTTAGTGCACCCGGAACTTAGACAGCTTAGCTGAGTCTTAGACAACAGAGAGCTGCTGGGCATTTAGACAGCAAGAAGTCTCTAGAATGGCCTGTATAGAATTTATGTAGCTGGCTAATTTTACAGCTGTGAAAAATGCTGCAAAGCCAAGACCATAGCTTGGAGGGAAGCGATAGAAGATCCAAACGAAGAAACCTCCGCTGGGCAGTGCGGGAAGCTTTGTGAAGGAGTGGACGTGTGAGGTGGTCCTTGAAAGACAACGGAACTGGCCAGAGGAAGCGCCCAACACTGACCAGATGCTCCTGAGCCTGGCACAGAATGAGAACACTGGGGGAAGAAGGCAGGTGAGGTGCTGGGAAAACGCTGGGGGCAGGGCAGATGAGCACGGTTTCCCCAGGGCCTTGTGTGCTGAGAAGCCGTCCTGGGCCATCCTGGGCCGTCCTGGGCTGGAGGTGTGACTGGAGATGGTGTGGCAGGTGTTGGAGGCCAGACCTGAGGCAGAGAAGGGGGAGCTACCACAGGGTGACTTTAGGTAGCAAATGTCAATTGGATCATGGATATCCTGTATATCCCATTAACCTGGACAGAGTTGGGACCATTTTCCCGGAACAATAAAAGTAAGTTTTCAAATGCACCAAGCCCTATCCTCCAGTAACAATCTTTCTGTCTTAATTTGGCAGTTGATCAGTAACTCAGCAACCTGCCTAGAGCCTAAAATTGTTCAACGTAAATGAGTCAGATCCTCTAGGTGCTAACACTGTCTCAGGAAACAATTCTAGGTGCAGTTAACTTAGGGACGTGAGGCATTGTGAGTTTGTTTTAACCAACTAAAATTACTTATGGTTGCATTCGACTTTTATTCCTTGGATAGAGTTGTTCTACTTGAAAGATACTCTCCACTTAGAAAAGAAATCCCCACTTGGGTTACTTCGTTCCATCTAATAGCAAAGAAGTAAATCCCCAGCACTTTGAGCTCTTCGCCACCTCGCTGGCCCGGCAGTGTCCCCATGTCTGGGCAGCCTTGGAGTCACTAGCAGAGCAACACACAGTACTGATGCTTTTCAAGTCCTGCAGAAAACCCCAGGGAAAGTGTGGCCACTCCAGCTCAGCGCCTCACCAGCACAGGATCAGCGTGCTGATTTAGTCTTTTGGTTTCTCTGCAGGTGCACATCAGACAAAGCACAAGAGCATATGTACCCACATCTCCTAAGGGAAATGTTAATTATCACAAACAGTAATTTCTAAACAGGACTAACCCCATCGAGAGGTAAAGGAACACTGTCCTGGCTTGTCCCTTACATTGCGAAGTGCTATGTTTGCAGCACAGTCTGCGCTCACGGATCTGTGGTCTGCTATCTTTCCTAATTTCCAGCTTTTTGCCTGCAGCCTGTCCAGCCCAGGAGGCGTCTTCCTCATGCTGAGCTGCTTCCTCCTGTGGCTTCCTTTCCTGGTTCAGCCCGCACCCGCTGGGGCACTGTTCTATGCGCAAAGCCTCAAGTCAAATTCTTATACAGAGCCTCCTCGTCTGTCCGGAAGTGGTAAAGTGGTTTTATTTGTCCAGTTCTTCACTTGTTGGGTTTCCTTCTTTAATTTCCTCCCATTTTTTTCTAATCTAAGAAATTGTTATGTTTTCTAAAGCACCAAAGGTCAGTTCCTCTCTGCTTTGTCAGGTAAGTGTCTGAGACCACTGCTGCTGAGCTCTTACTTCATGTGCACGCCTGTCCTCCTAGTCAACCACAGCAGTCTCCAAGGGCCGGAGCTGTCACACTGCTGTGTCCCCTGGAGCGGCACCGTCAGCAGAGCTCCCTGTAACCATGGAAATGATCCATACCTGTGTGGTCTGACACTGCAGCCTCTGAGCACAGGTGACCACTGAGTACTTTACACTTAATTACATCTAGTTTTAATACTACGTTAAGAAACTCTCTCTGTGTTACTGGGCCAAAATACTGGCTAACAGAGCCATAGAACACCCACTGCAGACTGCATCCATAGCAAGCGTTCAATAAACACGGACTAAAGAGAGCTTATTAGCTACTTCCATTTTCACGTGTGGAGTTTTACCTCCATTTGCAATTTAATCATTGAGTGGGGGACCTTTAGAAAAAGAAGAGGAGACAGAGGCAGAGAGAGACAGAGACACAGATACAGAGATGAGAGACAGACAGAGTGATTAGAACACGCCCTTGAGGGAGAATTCTAACTGATGCTCTTGGTAATTACTTCAAATTGGTAGTTATTCTTGCCATATAGAGCTTGACCTAATTGTATTACAATCATGTTTCAAAGGGTTCTTAGGGGAGCTCAGAATTTGAGGCAGGTCTTCTACAGATCACGGTAAAGTTATCAGTTGGATGAGGAAAAATACTTTCATTCCAGATTCCTCAGCTCAGCATAAACAGCCAGAACCAAAGCATTCAAGATGAACAGTTGTGAACCTGACCTGATTCAGAATTTTTGCTCTTTTAAAACGTATTAATTGGCATTTGTCTTGGTCAGAATTTTAGGGAATCAAATCATTCACTTTATTCATGACATATTGATAGAATTTTAAGAAAGTTGAATAAATTTTATAGTGAATTGCACCAAGTCCTTTGAGATTCATGCAGTGCTGCAGAAAGTACATGATCTAGTTAGAGGCAGGGAATCTATTTTAATTTCCTACCTACCATGCAACTTTAAATGAAAAAGCCAGAACACGACCTATAATTTCAAACTATGTCTAAGGGATGTGTGAAAATATCTCATTTAATTCTCACGAATCCAAAGTCTGATTAGTTTGAAACTATTATGCACAGTTCCCCACATGCAGCATGGACTTATTCAAACAGACCCATTGGCCTTATTGTTCCTGTAAAGAGGAATGTTGAGAATTTAAAGTTGCAAATTGATGTCTGTTAAGGAAATATCTGAAACAGCTATAGGCGGGAGCTCCTGGTGTAATACAGCTGCACATTTCTTGCACCATTAAAACCTGGTAACCACTCGTTCCTGGGAGAGCTGGAGTGGTCAGAGCTCTGAGCCTGGTTTTCTCCTGGAGCCCGTGCTCCTCAGGATGTCGGCTGATTTGTGCTTTTGGAAAGTGCTCTGTGGCCTTGGAAATACTTTCTGAGCAGCACTTTCTCTTCTCTCCTTGATCTTGCCTCTGCATTACTTCCATATTTTTGGTGACAAGTGACAGAAACCTTTCATTTAAGCAAAAGGAATGTTTTTGAAATGATGCTAGGTCATGTAGCTAAATCACCAAGGTTCAGGAAAAGCAGCCAGGCAGATGTGCCTCAGGCAAAAGTGGACGCAGGGACTCAGGTCCACCAGGGAGCCCGTGGTGCCTGCAGCCACCAAACCCGATCACTGCAGGGCTGCTGGTGCCTGCAGCCAGGGCCCCGGCTTCCCTAGATGCTTGGTGACGTGCCCCTTCTCCCTGTGTAAATGCAATGACCCATGTCCCTTGTATCTTATTATTTTGCTTTTCTCCCGTTGTCATCCCTGTCTTCCTCACACAGTGATAGACAGGATTTATGCCCGGTTTGATTCTTCAGCTTTATATTTAACGGAACGCAGAGTGCCCAGGGTTTATTATGTGGAATATCCAAATCAGGACTTAGGGCTTTTGATCCCTTGCCAACTTTCATTTCCCCGGAAATTCTGTGCTCTTGGTTAATTCGGATTGAAGTTCACTGTGTCCACAGTCTCCCGGCCCTGGCTGTGGTATCTTTTAGGGGCGAGGGCACCCCAGGGAAGACAGGGTTTTTCCTACTCCAGGTCTCTGCATCCCATGACCAGGCATCAGTAGCTCTTTGGTGTTCAACAGGGAAGTGTAACAGGAGCAGAGGTGAACTGACATGGGGGCGCAGGCTCCTGTGCCCTGAGGTCCGTGCCATCCAGGGCATGAGGGGCACAGGCTTTGCTTCATGACTCCCGTCAGAAGACGCCTGCTGGCTGTTATCTGGGTCCCTCCTGCTTGTCCTCTAATTGGATTTGTACAACGAAGCTTCCCTTAGGCAGTTTCCCTGGGACCCTGGAGAGCAGGAGACTTGATGAAGCACAGGTTCCAAGGACACATGGAAAACCACAAACCGCGGAGCCCTTAGCCATGAGAGAGCCGGTGAGAGCAGGGCGGTCTGAGAGGGTGAGTCCTGGAGAGGAACCGGGCAGCAGGACAATACCTCGCCAGCCCTCGGTGCACCAGAAAATCATGACCTCTGCTCTCTCCACGCAGAGGGAACGAGGCAACCAGGACAGCAGGGCCCGGCCACCTGGACTCCGTCTCAAGGGGCACAAGCTTTGGATCAACCCAACTCTAGGTATCTCTGGGGTTTTGGGATCTCATATGGCATAGATTTGCCACCTACGCTGAACATCTTTGCTCCTGCCATGCTTTCCTCTCGCTGGGGCCAGCGTGGCTGGGAACTGAGTCCCGAGCCGGTCACCCATGTCCAGTTGCAGCCAGCTGTGATCAAGTCTCCGGGTAAAGACTGCGTTTGTTTGGGGTTTGGTTTTGTTGTGCTTTCTTTGGGTATTACTGGGGATTAAACCCAAGGCCTTGTGGACTATGAGTGATGCTCCTTTCCCTGTTTAAACAATGGTTTATTTTGAGACAAACGCTCACTAAGTTGCCCAGACTGGACTTGAACTTGAAATCCTTCCGTCTCAGTTTCCCAAGTAGTTGGGATTCCACGGTGCTGCTAGGACTGCATTATTACAAGTTTGTAGCTTAATTTCAGGTCTATAGTAGCTACAAATTTTATGTTATGATTTGATTTCCTCTTGTACATTTTTCATTTTGCTTAATATCCCAGCAAATAAAAGACTTTATAATGCTATTTCACATTCATCTCAAAGATGACAGACCTGATAATGATCTTAATTTGTATCTAAGTTAAGACTGAGCTCTGACCACATTCCCCTGGGAATCAACGCAGAGACCCTATTTATGTAGTTATGCTGGCAGATCCTATAATTTTAATTGTATTCCCCTGGAAACCCTGTTAACATCAATTTGATTTGAACTTAGATGCTTCCCTAAGGCAAACACATCTAAGGAATTTAAAAATCTATCTTGCTGCTCTGGTCAATGGAACTGTTTTCTTTTAGCAAAGAGAATGTTTTTAAGTTTTCCCAGAAATGCCTTTCTGTGCTTGTATTTTTTTCAATTTCATATTTATATGTATTAATTCTGGGAAATAGCCATTGATTATTTTCAGTGAGTTGGTCTCTGGATAATATAATTTGTCACTTTAATATTTGTGTCTTTGTTGACTTTTCCATATGCTCTCACTGTTCTTTTTAAAAACCAAGATATTTATGGAGAGCAGAGTCATCACTAGTGAGAAGAACGTGCAGTGAAAATCACAGCAGCCAAATGAAATCCAGCTCTTCCTGAAAGCCCGGAGGCAAACCGAGGCGCAGGGTCAGGAGCCCCCAGGACCGATTTAAATATCAAATATGTGCCTCTTTTTGGTTGGGATGACTCAGTAGGGCGAGGCTGTTCATTCCCGTCAATGTATTTGTCCTTTTGATAAAAAATGTTACCTTTCTTCTTTGGTGTTATTCACCAGGATCACAGATAAAAAGTAGCCATTCCTTTACTCTACAGAATCCAGTAGGTTTTAATGTTGGCAGTGTATGGGGACCTACAAACTCCAAACTGAATTTAAAAATGAATTCTTAGATTTTTGTTTCTTTTTTAAAGGTCACCTTGCAAGATGGAGTTCACATTGGAGCGACAGAACATATCACCGTGTCAGCCCTGGTTCCCGCCTCTATAAAGATCACAAGCTTGGGCCTGGTGCGAGCACTGCGCCGTTACTATAGTTGACTCACATTCCTCAGACCCTCCTACGGTGGATATATCAATTAATATTTTGGTGCCTTCAGATTTCAGAAGATAAAAATTAATTATAAAACAGGTTGTTTGTAGACTAATTCCTAGCAAATGAACACAGTATTTATTCTTTTTAGTGAGTTCTAAGAAAAAAATTATTAGACTTCCGCTACTGTCTACAAAAAAGGGTAGATCTGAAATTTGGATATGGTGATGAGGGTCACCTGTAATCCCAAGTCAGCTGCAGTTCGTCTCAAGAACATGTAGGTCAGTCCCCCTCAAAGCCCTCATTCACACTGTGGTTTTTGAACGGAGACCTCCTCCTCCCTCTCGGCGCCCGGCTTCCCACAGACACGGCTGGAGTCATGCGAAGGCAGGGTGTTACTGCAAATTTCAGGGTCATGAGTTAGAGTCAAGTGACTGGGACCTGCACATTTGCACCGTCTGTCAATGAATGGATGAAATCAATTTCTAAACTCAAAAATCGCCCAGTCTTGCTGTTCATTAGTAACCCTGCTGAGAAATAATAGAGACCCAGCTGGACCACGGAGCTTGCTTTTCTTTCTTCACCACTCAGAATATCCACACTTATTTCATGACTGGTATTACTATTTATATGAAGTTATTAGCATACTGACTGAGCATCTCCCCCATCCCTGCCTCGTGTGCATGCTCTGGGCAGGGTCGCGCCCTGGTTGAGAGGTGAAGGGGACAGATGTGCTGTGGAGACAGTGCTGCAGTGCTGGCTTAACCCACCCAGGAAGGTTGTGTTTGCGTGGCCAGGCCATTGTCGCTCCCAGCATCTCCAAGATCGTGTTGTGGGATTGGAGACCATCCCTTGTTCGCTCTGCCTGGTGAACAGGGTCCCCGACCACTATACCTGTGCTGAGCAGCAAGTTCCCCAGCATGGTGACAACCAGCATGTCCCCAGTACTCTTCACAATGTCCCTGAGGCAAGGGCAATGTTACTGTCTGTCTGAGCCCTCATTTCCACCCTGCTGGGCGCTACAGGGCAGCACGCACCCCTGGGCCACAGCCACCTATGTGGAGGATGCAGAGGGAAGAAGCCCGGCCTCTTCCCATTGTCCGCTTGAGTGATAATATGGCTGGGTTATCAGGGACTTCATTTGTTTTTTAAAATTAACTAATGTGCTTTTTAACTGCATTAAACTTTCTTGGTTAATGTAATATTGACACTTTTATCTATTTGGAACTTTTCTGTTTATCTCTTTGCTTAGTTTGGTTGTTGTTTTGTTTTTGAGACAGTCTTACAATGTTGCTTAGGCTGGCCTCACACTCATGATCCTCCTGCTTCAGCCTCCCAAGAGCTGGGCTCAGACGCATGGATCACCATGCCTGGCATTGTCTGCTTAATTTTTAATAGTAAAATCATTTGTTTAATGTCAAATGTGATATGACAGAAAACTTAAGGGATGATATTAATTGATACTGAAATATATGACCAATAAGCAATGGTTATTCAGGGAATAGTATTATTTATTAATCATTTACTTATTCTCTAAGTAAATTTTTTCCTTCATGTCACATTTATGACAGTCTTCATTATCTTTAACTTTTCATTTTCCCTTCCCATGCTTTTTTCTTTCATTATCTTTTCTGCTTCTTTATTCTAGTTTTGCCTGAATTGTTTTTAAATGTGTATCTTCAATATGTAGCCAAGATTGAGCAGAGAGAAATAATTCATGTGAAATATTTAATAATTGAGCATTTTTACTTATTGAGAACATCAAGTTGGAACCTTGATGTGAAGAATTTTATCTTATTTTGTTTCTGTCAATAAGCCACTAACTTTGTATCCTATTTTCCAAGTGGGGATAATGACCTCTGCTTCATGATTGTTCAGCAAGATAAGGAGCTCATTTTCTGTATTGTGTGTCTTATTCATTAGTTCACAGTCTCAGGCCTTGCATGGTTGGTGGGCTGGTGGAAGGGCCTGGGGGGAGGAAGCCTGCAAATGTCATGGCCAGAAAGCAGAGCAATAAGGGAGGAAATGGGGAGAGAGATAAACCCTTCCGGGTCACACTCCAGTAACCACCTCCTCAGACCAGACCCCGCTCACAACAGCAAGTCGTCCTTAATTCCCTACAATCCAATAACCTTCCAAAAGTCCTGCTTATGAATGCAGGAAGTCTTTGGGGGTATACCCTAATTTTTAACCATAATGTACTACCCAAAAGATTCACTGCATCTCTTTATATGAAATGCTCTTAGTATATTTCTAAGAATTGCCTAAGTCCTAACAGTCCCAGTATTGCTACAAGTTCAGGTCTAAAGTCTCCTTTGAGTCTCAAGGCTTAGCTGTAACCCCCTGTAAAAATCAAACAAAAAACTAAACACTGCTGACATACAAAGGCAGAGAGCAAACACAGCCATTACAGAAAGGAGTAATGTGTCTGTGTTCCGTGCCCAGCACTGGAGCATAGTTCTGTGTCCAGAAACTGAGGCAAGATGTGGTAAAGAGATGTGAGCACCAAAGGACTTGGGCTACTCCACTACCATGGCCTTGCCAATTTCACCCCTGATGACCTCTCTCTTGGATCACATTGCTCACTGCCTGTAACTTTTCTCTAAAGATTTCCCATGATCCTGAATTTTCTGACTTATTGGGGTTGTCAATGCACTTTCAACTTCATTTTCATAGCTTCACACACCACTCTTTAAGTGGCACATTGCCTGGGTTACAAGGCAGTCTTCTGAAATTCGTGTGGAAGACTTCCTAACACCACAACTCCTATGTTCTGTATATACCTAAAACCAGCACTATGTGGATGATGGCAAAGTCTGTCACCAGCTTGAGCAGTATCCAGGACCCCTTGAATCATGGTTGTAGAGGCCTCTGCATAGTTAAGCACCATGAAATGAATCTGGGAAATCCAATTCCCTTGGTAGCCTTCCTCCAGCAAGGCACTCTTGGGAAGTCATCTCAAATCAGGCTTCTATGTTTTTATCCTTGAATCTTCAGAGAGTGGGGTCTTGCTGTTTCCCAGGATTCCTTCAAGACACTATCTTTGCAGGCACTTCCTTTTTGGCCAAGACAAAAACTTTTCAAATGGATTTCATGCTCTTGTTTTTCAGTATAATCTTAGATAAAAGCCACCAACAATATCCATGCCACATTCTGAATACTGGGCTGTCTTAAAATTCCTCTCCCAGATTAGTCTGCTATCTTTAATCTCAGACTTAAGCAAAGTCTCTGGACATGAGCAAAATGTGGGAAAATGTTCTGCCAAGGTATAACATGCTCAGGTTAAAGTTCAACTGCTAATTGAATCCTTGTTCCCAACTGAAGCCTACTGAGCCTAGCCTGTACTATCTGCAGGTAGCTCTGACCAGAATGTCTTGTCAAATTAAACACTCTAGGACTTTTTTAGCTAGAATATCCAAACCTTTCCAAACTCTTCCTATGAACAAGCTCCAAAGATTCCTGAAAGATGTGGTCAAGTAATCACAAGAATGACCCCACTCCTGGTACCAAAATCTATCATGGTCACTTTCTTGTCACTGGAAAAAAATGCCTGATACCCACAACTAAAAGGAGGAGAACTTTGTTTTGTTTCACAGTTTTAGAAGTCTCAGTGCATGTATGTTTTGCACCATGGTAGAAGGACCTAGATGAAGAAAATCTCCTCATATCATGTTAGCCAAGAAACAAAGAGAGAAAGGAGGAGCTGGTAAGGCAGATATACCTTTCCAAGTCACATTCTCAGTGCCTAAGTGACCTGACTCCTCCAACCAGACTCACCTTCTAAGAGCAAGTCAGGTATATTGCTCCATGATTCAACAACCTTTCAAAACCCTACCTATGAATGAATAAGAACTTTGAGAGACATCACATTGTGATTTGACCATTGAATAGATAATTGTGAATGTACTGAGTTTACTTTTATAAATATGAGTTATACTGGGCTTCTCACTTTAGACTTTTATTTTAATCAGATGGTGGCTGTTGTGCCAGCCTCAATTTAATATACAAACTAAGCTGAAAAGACATATGTATATGAACCCTACCTACAAATTACTCACATCCCGATTTGTCAGTTTTTTCATTACTTGACTATTTCTGAGTGAGCAAATGCTTAAAGACCTTTAATTTTCATTTGCTGTTGTTTTCCAGTACTTTTCAGGAAAGCTTATAATTTTTGTCTAAATGTTTCAAGCACTAGGAACTACTGCTCAAGTTAGAATGATAACATAAATAGCTGTGGAAATTATCCCAGTAACCAGAGATCACTTGCACTTACTAGCATCCATCACAAGCAGTTTGGTTCTGATAGCAAACAGATGTCATTAACAAAACACTGAAGCATATTGAGCCTCATTAATTCTTTGCATTCACATCCCCATGTGCCAAGGAGACAGTTGTAAACTTTAATGCTAACTTTATTCTGGCCTTAAGAGATATGTTTCTACAGATTAGATCTCCATTCCTTCATGTGTTCATAGGTGGGCTTTGGGAAGTTCTGGGTCATGGGGGTGTGAGTTTATAGCTGGCTTGCTTCTAGAAAATGAGATTTGGTCAGAAGAGGTGGGTCAATGGGGGAATGGCCTGGGAGGGTTTATACCTTCTCTCTCTCTCCTTTTTGTCTGCCATACCATAAGCAATCCTCCTCTACCAACCCCTATGCCATGTCACCCTGCTTTGGAGCCAGCCAACTATGGATTACAATCTCTACAAACTGTGAACCTAAATAAACCTTTTCTTGTTTAAATTGCTGGTATCAGGTATTGTGTCTTAGCAATGAGAAAGTAACTAAGACCTACATTAATTTTAGAGCTAATTGCATGCATTTCTTGGGTTAAAAAAATAAAACTAGAGCTGGCATACAGATTATTACATCTTAAAGACAGGAATTTTTTGTCATTTCTTATGTTTCAGTCTGAGATAAGCTATAGCAAATTTCAAGGTGCCTTGTAACTCCATGAGATGCATTGTTATATAACCTGTGTCAAATTTTCTAGCATTATTCTAAATTTTATCCTTTTATTGTTTCCTTGCCCTTTGGTTTCTGCCCCCATGGTTTAAGAATCAAAAAAAATAGCTTCTACTGAATGCAAACTGGAACTAAAAAATGCAAAGTATACTAAAGAAAGTTTAGTTTTTTGGTTAATTTTTATGTTGCAGGAAAATTACAAAGAAATGAAAGATTCAGATGTATATAATTGAACTTTATGACTGTTGCAGTTCACAACTGTGGCATGGTGCAAAGGACAAAAGATTACTCCAAGTCAATGTCCAACTCAAACTCCAGAAGGCTCAGGAGGACTGCCCTTAACTGAGACTCCTGTCCATGAGAGAGGCTCATAAAAACAACACCAAACTGAAACTTCTGCAGTATTTCACTAGTAGAACAAAAGACAGCGAAGGGCAGTGTGATCTGTTGCATGATTGACCTTCGAGCCAATCTAAGTGATAAATCAGAGCATGGGGAAGAAGGGCCCAGAGCATTTATTCCTTAAAGCAATGTGTTTTGAATCTACTTGGATTTTTGGTCCTGTGTGCTACCTTTTACTGTCTAAACATGCATTCCAGAAAGTTTTGAATGTGTGGCTCCTTACTTTTGCATATCCATCTCACACATGCCTCTGGCCAATGTACCCACATATGATAACCTTTTAGCACTAGGCGGCTTAGACAGAAAATTCAGGATTTCCTATTGTCAAGCAAATAGGAATGCCTATTTTCATTCTCTTAAATCCATTTGCTACTTAGAGATCATTTAATAATCATTTTATGAGGAAGAACATGTGACTCAATCACTTTCCCATCACTTCCTAGCTGTGGAATATTCAACAATTTACTTAACCTCACTGAACTAGGTTCCTTGCGTGTACAATAATCAGAAGATATATTCTGTACCTTAAAGCTCAGAATTACTTAGCACAGCCCTTGACACATTGGTACTAAATAGAGATAGAAAACAGGTAACAGTCATAAAGCTCATAAGAGATTCATCAAAAGGTGGGTTGCAGAGTAGGAGCTGAAGCTTTCTCTGGGCTGACACTAATGCCATTGACTTGGCACAGCTGTCAACAGTTCCAGTGTCTGAGCCTCCAGGTGTTCAGAAATGGAACATTATCAGCCTCCTTGGGTCAGTCACCAATCACTATTGTTGGGGCATTGCTTTGCTCCTGTGTTTTAGGACCATTCCCATCAGAAACAGCAAGGACAGAGAACATGGAAGCCACAACCAGCATTCCCCAGTGGTCACATCCTGTTACCGTGCTGCCGAGTTCAGGTAGCATTCCCATATTTACCTCATTGCAATTCATTCCTCGTTAATTTTTTGTTTTTATGGATTCCCTGACAGAGGTTGGCTATGCGATGTTTGGTGCCAAATTGTGGGCTGACAAAGAAAGACAAGGAAACATGATTAAGTTAAAGAACTGGGCCAAAAAAAGCAATGCGGAGCACTCAGCAGGGACATCATTAGGAAGAAGTTAGAGTTTAAGATGTGTTATAGACTAAACTACAAATATTTCACCTCAAGGTAAAAAATATTTTCTTTTTGAGGTCCTGGGAATTTAACTCAGGGCCTTGCACATGCTAAACAAACACTCTGTCACTGAGTTGCATCCCCAACCCCTTTAAACTTATTTTGAGACATGATCTTTCTAAACTGCCCAGGCTGGCCTTAAACTTGCCACCTTCTTGCCTAAACCTGTCAAGTAGCTGGTATTATAGGCATGCACCATCACACTCTGCAAGACTTTTATTGAGGAGGGCTCTCACTACGTACTTCCAGTTGGACTTGAACTCACTTTGCAACCCAGACTGACCTTAAACTTGCAGCAGTCCTTCTGTATCACCTTCCCAAGTGCTGGGATTACAGAGTACACCACCATGCCTGACGTCAGCTAAACACTTTTATGGTGATATGTGCTTATAATATTCTGGGAAATAATTTTCATCAAGTAATGAAGTGAAAATGTGACAGACAAAAAACTCCTCACCAGCTGGAAACCCAAATCTACCCCATTGTTGTAATTTGTATCTGGATGCCCCCAAGAGCCTTGTGTGTTAGGCATGGTTTTGGAAGGATGGTGGTTGAACTGTAGCGACTTACACAGACTGGCAGCCCAGATAGCTCCATCTCCCTACCCAGCTCCTCTCCTTTCTGTTTCCTTTATACCATGTCTGAGCAGCTTCTCCCCTGCCAGGCCCCTCTGCCACGCTGCCCTGCTTGGAGCCAGCAGAGCACGGACTGAACCCTCTACAACCCTGAGCCACAATAACCCTCTCCTCCCTGAACTGCAGGTGTCACATTCCACATCCCAGAGAGGAGAGAGTTAAAAAGTCAGCTGTGTCTGAAGCTTTTGTGGGATCTGTGTTTTAAACACTTCATAGGTCAGGATACAGTGATGCTTCTGAATCTGAAAATGTTCTTGTAGTGAAAATAAAAACTTGCCATATAAGCCAAAACCTACAAATTTATTCCATCAATGAAGAACAAAGATTGTAAAGTATGTTTATGAAGGTTAAATCTGAAGTTATGGAATTCAGATCCAAAAAGTATGTGCTTTTTATATTATACCTAAGTAATGGGCTATGATAGTTTATTCTTGATGGTAACTTTAATTACAAATTAAAGTGACCAAGCAGTGAAAAGAAACATAGAAAAATATGGATACCTAAAAGTATTAAATAATTATGAAATTTATTCAGAATTGCAGAAATGAAAACAATATAGAAAAATGAGCTCAAACATTTTTGTAATAATTTCTGAAACTCATAATGGCAAATGGCAAATAAGAAATCCTGACTTAGTGTTTCATTCTGCTTAGCACTGTGTGAAACTTAATTCTCTTATAAAATCCTGTGCTCCCATTTTCTATAAGGGAACATGAGGTACAGAGTGTTAAGTAGCTCGTCCTTGTCCACATCATAAGAGGGAAAGGTCCTGTTTTGAGCTCACAAGATTATTCAGAATTTACTCAACCAAATGAAAAGCACATATCTCGCAAATGTTACTCATATGGTAGAGGGGGACTTTCTACCCCAGCAGGTGCACCAGCTTGAACAATTGTCCACACCAAACAACAACAAAACAACAACAAAATCCTTCACCAGAGCTAAGAAGGCAGGGGAGAGGTCCCAGCACGTGTGAATCCCAGCAGTCAGAGGGAGGCAGTGCCGAGCACAGGAGAGGAGGTCCGTGTTCCCGTTATTCTAGCAGGCTCTCCAGCGCAGCAGGAGCAGTAGAGAGTGTACCACAAGAGATACACACTTGTAACAGGGAACTGATTGGTTGGTTTATACGGTCAGAGCTGAGCAGCCCCAGATGGCTGCCCACAGGGGCAGACTGAGGAGCTAGGAGCAGCTCAGTACAGTAAGCTGGAGGCCTGAGAACAAGAGAGGCCCGGGGTCAGCTCCCATCCGAAGCTGAAGGCCAAAATCTCCCTGAGTCCGTGGATGAGTCCAAGTTGAACAGCTGGAGAAGCTGGCATCCACTGTTTGTAGGCAACGGTAGCAGCAAAGGCCACACACACACTGAAGAAGAACTGAGGTAGTGCCCACTCGAGAACCCTGCCTCTGTTTCTGCTCCCCCGGGGCCCCCATCTACTGGACAGTGCCACCCACATGCAGGCCGACTCCTGCTCAGTGTGCTGACCCATGAACCCTCACACACTAGGCTGGTCAGCTTGACTGCACCAAGATACTCAGGGTCAGGGAACCAACCTCAGGGATGCAGGACCTCAGATTGAGGATGCCACACCCCACACGGTGACAGCTCAATCTCCTGCAGCCACCTGGGGTTTTACAAGCTAAGCCAGCTGCTCAGCTGCATTCAGTCATGACTTGACCAGCCAAGCACTGCAAACAGGAAATTAGGAAGGACAAAATATTTATTGGAAAAAAAGTGTTAATTCACAATCTGAATACAATTTCTAAATAGTATCAGTAGTGCACATCTGGGAACTCAAGACTCAAAGCAGTCTCCTGTGTCCCTAATCTTCAGAGCAGCCAGCCTATGTACAAACTTGAAATGAGCTCCACGGCTGCGAAGTCAGCAGACTCCGAAACCCAGTGTGGAGTCTGGACTATAAAACATCTATTTTAACCAGTATTAAACAACATGGAATTCAAGCACAGTGAAAGGGTATAGGCACAGCGGTGCCTCGGTTCACAACCTTAACTCTTTCCATGATTCTGCACCCAAACCAAGCTGAACGAGAATCAAATCAACTTTCTCCGTGAGGTCAGCACTGAACACAATGCAGAAGTCGGGGGAAGAGATGGGGCCGGCCCTGGAATTACCTCCGTTCTCCTCTAGTTCGGTGTGTGAACGGAATCCTGTGAGGAATCAAGTTCGTAAACCACTGCAGAGATTGCTTGATCCAACAAGGTTTTCAGCTTTTCCAGCTTTTCCAGGTTCTGCTTTTAGCTGCAGAAATAATAGGTGCGTTGCGATCACATGCGCTAAGGGCTTCGTCATTACCCTCCTCCAGCGCCTGTCCAGCAGGAGTCCTCCATGTCCCCGCAGGCTCACTGTGCTGAAGGCGGAGTCCCAGATACCTTTTGGGAAATGACTGCGTGGCGAGGGCGCTAAGCCCCGCAGTCCTCGGTGAGACCAAATACGATGGCACGATGGATGGCGTTGTTGGAAGGCGACAGAATTGGGAGACGGGCCTCTGGAGGTGTGGGAGGGAATCCGCGGAGTCGTGGAGGTGTGGCTGGAGAGCGTGTCTGGCCCGCGATGTTTCTCTGCTCTTTTCAGTGTGTGTTTTGGCTGCCATCAGCGAAGCAGCTTTGGGCCACTGCGCCCTTCCACCAAGACACCCGCTTCACCTCCCCCTGTAGCAATAGCGCCAGACCACCCCGAGGAAACCCTGAGACCGGGACCAAAGGCCTTTCCTCCTGCACGTGTCTGTCGAGGTACCGGGTCCCTGGAGGGAAGTAAGAGTCACTAGTGCTGTGGACCAGATTTGTGCAGGGAGAGGATTAATGCTCAGGACCACCAGCTCAGGGCTGTGTCTTGCAGAGTAGCAGTCCTGTGGCAGCCTCTGGGCTTCCCTGTCTCACCCCCTGGATTCTCCTCCATACTGGTCACGGGAAAGCTTGGTTTGGGGCTCTAAGGGAAGGAGAGAAGCCTCATAACTCTCTGTGCTTGTATTATGCTTTAGGGCCCAGAGCCTACAAAAATAAAAATGACAGTCTTTGGCTTTAATTTCTGACTTCCCGGTGGGTAGGTGGGGAGTGGGTCCCCTGATTTGAGGAGTTCATTGCTTCCTGCATACCACTGATACTCTGGGTTGGCTAAATGCCTTTCTCTATGTTTTGTCTTCCTTTTTCTTAAGATGTTTACTTTAGGAAACTTATAATTACAGATTCGTTCTCTGCTCTTTGAGGTGCAAATCTTTTTAAAAAGACACTATCCAGTTTTAAAACCTAGGAATGTCTTTTTCAAAGACCTAGAAAGCTTCTCTTTGAAATACAGACATGAAAGCATATAACACTCCTATCTTCCAATCTCCATAGGAGGGTAGAAGCCTAATTTCCATGGGCACCAACTAGCAAACACAGATGGCCTAATCACAGAGAAAAGCACTTGCAAATTCAGGAATAACTCAGTGTGCTCCACATGCTGATCTGATCAGCTTCCCTGCTAATGGCTCATAGGAGGGGCAGTCACCCCAGTACTTTTCCACGAGTTCACTCCAGGGCACAAAAACTTTCTGCCTTGGTTCTCACGGGGTCAGTTCTGTTTCATTCTCTGCTCTAATAGTGGAAGAAAGTCGTCCTTGCCTGGTTTTGTCCATAGCAAGCTTTGCTTGCAGACCATCAAACAGTATTTTAAATCTTACATTCTCTTGGGCTCCTCGGGCTGTGAAGATACAGTTGTCTAGACTGATCTCTAAACTGTCCCTGGATGTTAACTCAAGGAAAATTTCTGAACCTCCTGGTACTCACTGGAACATCATTATTTTCTGAAATTTGGTGCCAGCAATTTTTCACTTTTTTGTGGACCACCATTCTTAACTGTCACCAGCTTTCACCATTCCTGTCTTGTAAGTCTCCAATTAACACTTGATTTAACAGAAACCTTGTGGCACCTGGCCTGCAAGATTTCATGACATGGGTAGAGAATTGATGGGGTAAAACCACTGACAGCTGCACTGCTGCACTATGAGCAGGATCCATGGACAACAAGCGCTCATTTAAGGAGCGCTCACTTGCTGGATATGAAAACACTGGGACAAATGGTTCTCCAAGAATGGAGTCTCAACAAACGCAGGCCTGGTAAGGGTTTGGGGAGTTAGGATAACGCTCCAGAAGAAGATGATATGAGTATATTTGAGTAAATGTAGATTTTTGTGCATGAATACATGTAGACTATTGATATGAAAAAGTAAGACACTCCCTGAAAATAAGTCCTAACTTCAAATTTTGGAGTAAAATTAATACAAGACTTGGTCTTATTGGGGAAATACGGTAACATACAAGAACATTTCTTGCTGGGAGCAAAGGTCCTTATCTCTCTGTGTTTTCCTCACATTTTGCTTTTTTTTTTCTTGTGTTTTCTTTTACATTTCTAAGGTTAACTAGCTGCTCACATTAGGTTTTAACTCCAATCCTTCATTTTATCAGATCCTATCATTAAACTGCTCTGACCTTCTACTCACAATAATTAAACTTCCATACTGTTTTAAAAAACTGAAGCTTCAGGACATAAAAGTTACTCAACTCCAGTTTAATCCCTTTTTCCTCTTGTCTCTCGAGACACAATAAACCTGGACAGTTCCCTTCTACCTGCAAATTGGGCTTTTCCACCTGTGAGCAAACCCCTGCTTCCCACAGCCTTAGGGAAGCAGCAGTGTTAGTGGGTAGCAGATCTCAACTTCAAACACTTGTACAGGGCTTGAATTGTGTCACGCTTCCAGCTGGGTGACCTGAGGGACAGGAGGAATACACGTCCTAGATCACCTAGCTCAAAGCTACCCACAACTCATAAATATGCCCAGCTCAGGATGGTAAGGCACCTCTGTCTCCCCCATTCTCTCTCTCTTTCTTTTTCTCTTTCTCTCTCTCCCTCTCTCCCTCCTCTCCTCTCCTGCACTCGATTTCTTTTTGTACATACTTTAAGTCTCTGCCTAGTAAATTATATTATGTCTCTTACTAATGCATCCTGAAAATTCTTCTTCTGTGATGGGACTCAGTGCAGTTGTTGGTTTATTGTGTCACTTTGAGAAGTTAAGAGGCCTAAGTCAGCTCATAATGCTACCTACACCCTAGGGTGTAGAGCACCTGCCCTAGGGTGGCTGTCTGCACCCTAGGGTGTAAAAGACTCACCCCATGGTAAGTCAGTGCCTGGACAGTATAAAGGAATGAGGAAGGGTGGGCTGGATGCTGTCCTTTAGAAGAGCTCCAGTCTTAGACTTCAGCTTGTACATTATCTTCTGGCTTCCAATGCAGACACTTTGGCTTCTACCTTGGGTCCTTCAGCATTCCCATAAAGATTCTTTGGCCTTGCATCATAGACCCACTGGCCTGCTGATATGAACTTGTGTGGACCCTGCAGTGAGCTCTAGGCCTTGGACTAAACTCTTTAGCCTCCAGTGTGTATAGGCCCTCTGCATATTTCACATCAACTGTGTGGTGACCTGTGTAAGTCAATCTTATAATTTCTTATACATTTGTATATCTTCTATTATTCCATTTCTCCAGTAAAACCCTGACTGATATACTCCAGAAACATGCAAATTAATTTTGCAGGTAGTGTGGGCCTTGTCCAGTGACACCAAGACCACAGCAATGCACCCAGCTCTAGGATGTAATGTGCCCCTCTCTGCAGAGCCCACATGCTATTCTCTCTGAGTTGTATACTGCAGATTCTGCTCGAGGAGCCTCTATATGCCCTTTGCATCTTGAAAATTCCTTTACTGTGATGAGAGTCTGCACAGTTATTCTGTGATGGATGAGCTAAGGCTCCCATTTTCTCTTCAGGGGACACCCCTTAGGCCCAGCAAGACACCAGTCCCCAGGACATCTTGGATAAGCTGTCCACAGAACATCAAGGAAAAATTGGGCCTCTAGGGTCACAAGAATCACAAATTCACAGTGAAACAGTCCCTGTGAAAAGGTTAATAAAACAACCACACAAGCCAATTAAACTGGATTCCATGTCTTTCATGTGATAACATTTTGAAATGTGGAATAAACTCAATTACACTGACAAAAAGCAATGATTCCACTTGAGTAGCTATAATAGACACAATTTCACAGTGATAACTGGCTTAGTAAGGATTGATTTTTAATAAAATACTAATAAGATTTCTGTGTAGATAGAGGAACAGCAGGAAGATAAGTAAAGATTTCTGTGGAAGGAGGAATTCTAGCAGAATACTGAGGCTCTGTGGGCTCCTAGAAATTCCTTCCAAGCTCTTGTCCTGAGCAAAACTTTGGACCGGAATCAAGGTAGCAAAGTGTTTTATGTCTATTAAAGGTATTAGTGGCAGGATGAAAGGCAGGAAAAGAAGTATGTTCTGCAGAGTGGGTGAGGACCAGGTAAAGTAGGAAAAGGCATACACACTGCAAAGGCCTCTCTCTTTTATATCTCCCATTCTGACATCAGATTTGGCCTTCCTGTCAAAACCCTGACTAACCCTTTGCCAGGAGATTTGACTGGTACCATGTGCATGGCATTCTAGTGTCCTGGCTCTGCAAGATTGACAGGTCCAGCCCACTTGCCAGGCTGCTTTGCCACACCCTAATCAGAACAGTAGGGGAGGAGAGGTCTCTGAGAATGAACAGGGTGTCAAGCCTGGTTGTTTGTGTGGTTTACTTGCTCCTAGGCTAACATTTCATGCTGTGTGTTTTGGGGGACACCAGAATTTTCAGTCAAAAAGTTGAGCCTTACTCTCTGTGTGCATTTTCTGTGTAAGAAACAGCAGTGCGTAGACCATAAGGCAACCCCAGCACCCCCGGCTTTGCTCTGCTGTTCACGCCAGGTGAACAGGGCAGGAGGCCAGTGCCACAGGAGCAACTGCATTTCCCAAGAGGGAGGGAACACAGAGAAGGACAGGGTTCATGGAAGCCCACCAGAGAGGGGACAGAGCCGAGGGAGGTGGAGATTTTCTGTTCAGTTCTACCACAGAGGGCTCTGGAAAGTCACCCAGGAAATCCGCCTGCTTCTGTGGTTCTGTGGTTGCCCATCTCCGCTCCGAGGACAGGTGTTGTTCTAAGGCTGAGTCATGTGATGTTCTACGATGTCCAGCGCCCTTGGCGCTGCTAGAAACAATCCTTCTAGGTAAAATTAACTGACACACATTTCAAGATTGACTAAAGCTGGTGGTCGAGGGGATCAAATTAAGATACATGTTTGTAACTGAAAGACTCTGACACTAAATCAGGACGAGACACAGCGAGATCATTTGGCGACAGATGTGGAGCTGTTGTGCCTCACTGACAAGGTGGGAAGCTATGGTTCTACCACAGGCTTGTCGCTGGCTACAGACCTCTGGAGATTCTCCACACCAGGCAGGCTTTTGGGGGGATTGGGCTCTGCTTGCCTCTTAGGAGCACAGATTATTCAGCCCAGAGGTACACTAACTGAGCCAGTTCCACACAATTCATGATTCTGGCACTCACAGAAGGCCTTGAGGCCCAGGGTAAGGACACTGTGAGCATCAACCCTGAGAATGGCAACGGGACGGGGTGGGGGGGGCTGTGCTCCACACCCAAAGTGGGGGCTTCTACTTCTCTTTCCTGCTTCCGGCACAGTTTAAGATCATTTGTGTCATTTCCTCTTCACCTGTTTCCTGCTGACATCCCTTTGTGACAGCCTGTCTCCTTGTCACTCTCTCCTATTTCACAATGTGAATATCTCTCTAATTTCCATCAAGAAGCAGTGATGTCCTGTCTGTCTTCTGTTATCTGGGGAAACTGCCTTAGATCTGTGCTTTTGGTCCAGCTCTCAGAGCTTGGGTGCCATGCTTGCATCCCTTTGAGCTCTGCGCTTACTTCACAGAGCCCTTGGTTTTCCCTTATTCATTTTGAATGGTGACTGTTTCTGCCTGACATCTTTAGTCTTTGAATGCTGAAAACTGGCAGATTAGCTTCGTTCTAACTCTGGTGCTCACCTCAGTCCTCTTAAGATTTGGCTGGAGCCGGGATGTTGGTGTCTGTTGGTTCCACCCTGCAGGTGCCATGGTGAGAGGGGCCAGGGGCTGGGAGCAGCGACAGGGCAGGGAATTGACTTTGTGCCCTCCATCCTAACAGCTGGCTCAGAAGGAAGGGACGAGGGCTCCTCACTCCTCACTGATGTCACGGCCAACTCTGCTTTCCATGACACTTCTGCTCCCTAACTATAGAGCTTCCCATCTGAGTTAAAGGCCCACCCCAAGGTCCACTGCTGGGTCTTCAGGAGCAGCCATTTCAAGTGTGACCTTCTCCCACTTCCCAGGCTTGGCTGAGAGCCTGACTCGGCTGACGCTGAGCGCTAAGACTCCAGCACCTTCCTGGTGTGAGGGAGCAGCTGGATGTGAGTGGTACATGGGCAAATGAGCATAGCAAAATGACTCTGATAACGTGACATTTTTGCCACTGGAAGTAAGATCTTAGCGTTTCTCTTATACTGTTGTTTATGAATAAACTAGTGACTAAAAAATATTCACCAAGTTAGTTCTTATTTGCCAAGAAAATAATGCCAGGCTCTCATAGTTTTTTTAAGAAGTTGTTATAGAGAATTTGTATCCCAAAATTTAAAAGAAAAAGCACTCAACTTCCTTCAAGAAGAGCAAAACTGATTTTTGGTTTCTATCTAAATTTCAAGATCCTCTTTTATTTCTCAATAGATCTAAAAGCACATTTTCATCTTAGTCATGCATGTGCCTTCTCGTCTCTAGACAATAGCTAATTGTCTGAATAATTAAAACTTGCCCAGTATGAGGAAAGACAGCTGCTGAAGAAAAATGCTGAGACACTGAGCTTCTGCTCTTCTGCTTTGGAGAACACTGTCTTGAAAACAGCCCTCAGTGATCTGTGGTTTGAGTTCCTGCACTGGTGTCTGATCAATTAGAATGCATTATTTAGAAAAGCAAACACATTATAATATGCAAATCAATAAAACATTTTCTAGGCCAGTGGATCATAAATAGCACTGTGAAATAAATTATAGAGCAAACTAAATTTCTCCTGCTTCTATGTTTCCATTCCTTTTTCTTGGCCATCAGGAGTACACTTAAGAGAATAATGGAAACCTTGGAATTTTCTGGAAGAGCGACCTGTGGTAATTCACTGGCCAACTCCGCATTTCAAAGCTTACCCAATGCCTTCTTGAATACAAACATCAATTTTTTGTGAATTTTAAGCCATGATTCTCTAAAGAGCAAATGAAACATCCATACCAAATACTTAGCACAGTGCTAGCCAGAAGTGACTCTACCAGCCTTACTCATCCTCCTATAGGATTGATATCATGATTATCACTGGATTATCTCTTGCCAGTGAACTTTTCTAAATACATGAAATACTATGATGTTTCTACTTACTAAAGTCACTGTTCTCAGTGGGAATGGAGCAAATACTGACAAGAAGGAGACTTTCAGAATCTCCGTCCAGAGCCCTAGAATTCCAACCATGGAACCCAGAAGTGCTCCCACCACTTTTTAAACCAGGAAGTGGAGTGGCCAGCCCCTAACCACGGTCAGATTTGATGGAGCTCCTGGGAGGCAGGCTGGGCTCGCCCAGTCAGTTCTCTGAACTTGGAAAATACAGCCTCTTATGCAATTAAACTGTGTTGTAGCTACATATTGTCTATGGCAGGAGTGTAACGTGTGTTCTAACTCATTACTTATCTTGTACCAACCATAAGAACGAGGCATGACTGACATCTTATTGTCCCTTAAGGTAAAGAAATTGAAGCACAGAGATTAAATGTGGCCTTGAATAATACAATAAATAATATTGATTGCTGATTTTCAAAAGAAATTCAAAAGCTAATTTTTGAATGGGAGCCTTTAATTACTCCCAGAGCCCTGGACATATGCAGCACTGCGTCTCTACCCAGGTAGATGGTTTCCATGGCAGCCGCAGCAGGGCACTTACCATGCTGCTCTCTCTCCAGCACCTCCTAGGCGAGGTGCTGAGTCTTAAGAATGGCGCTGGGTCACACCCGTCACACTGAACCTCAGAGAGCAGCTGTCCCAGTCGGGCTGCTGCCTTGTGACGCTTCAGTGCCCGAGCAGGGCGCTTCTCCTGGGATTTGTTGGCTGTAGACAGCAGACAGCTTAGCTCTGCTCACTGCGGAGCCGGAGCCGGTTCAGAGTTCGCAAACAAACACACAAAGCTTTGATAAATAAGGCGGGGAAGGGGGCTGAGGGAGGAGAAAGACAGGAAAGAAGAATCAGATATATCATGTGCAGGTACACATTCTCTCTGATGGATGTGATCATTAGGTATATCTAAAATGTACCAATAATATTAATTAATTAAAAAAGAAAAAATAGAAACATGCAGAAGAAACCTTATTCCAGGTTTTCACTAATTAGAGTTGAACTGCCACTTTTTAACCCACTTAAAAATATTAATAATAGGGGAAAGAAACATTCATAAACTTGGATTTATATTGTAATTTAAAACAGGGTTGTAACTCAAACTTGTCAGTGAATTCAAGGATGTCAAACTGTTATGTTAACGAAACCTACAGGAAGCTTCATACCGGCTAAAACCAACAGTCAGCGTTACTTAGAGATGGAAAAGCTACGCCTAAACATCTATATCTGTAGCACAGACATGAGATTGAATTGTTTAGTCACATAATAGATAACAGAGAAACTAAGACTTGGAAAAGAATTTTCAATTGCCCAGGAGCCCCATTGATTTGAACAAGATAGATGAACTTGTTAACTGAGAAACAAATTTGCTGAAGAGTTCTGAATTGAAGGAGGGAATAAGTCTAATAATAAAATTTGCTCTTTTAAGGAATAGACTGGAAGAAACAAAAAATAGTCAAGTAGATTCCTTATTCTACATTCACTCATATGCCCAAGCTGAAGAGAGTCCAGACATTGGATAACAAAAGCTTATTTGTATCAAACTGTGGTTTGTTCATTTGTAAAAAAAAAAAAAACTTTTCATATCACTGGCAGCTAAATACATTTTGGACTTCAGAAATAATTCCTGGAAAAAAGGAAGCATTCGTAGTATTTTAGCATTCTAATTTACCATTTCAATGATCAAACTTTAATGTCAGTTTAAAATTTTAATCTTAAGAATGAGAACTATGAAAAGGAGATACCACCTGAAATAAAGGAGAGACAAAGACCATCCAGTACATCGTAAGCTCACGATTTTAGCTTCTGTAAGACATGTTATGTGGTGCCTACTCCCTCTGTTGAAACTGAATATTTCTCTCCTATTTGTATTTCCCCTGGCACCTTTCTTCTTTTACGATTTATTTATTGCTTTATAATTTATTTTAAAGAATTTCCTACCTTTCTCCTATATTTGCACTCACACATGCACATTTATATACTATATATATATATATATACACACATATATATATCCTATTTTAGATATGTCACTCTGGAATATGCTAAAATTATGAAATTAAATATTATATCACCCATGAGGGAGGAGCCAATAAGAGGAAGCCCCGGGAGAAGGGTGGGGGCTCTTGACATGTGTGCACATATGTGTGACATATGTAACATGTGGTCACGTCTCAGTACTTAGCAACAGCTTTTTGTGCAGTTATTTGGAGACAGCTACTCAACCCTGGGTGAAACGCAAGCCAGCAGAATCAAAACATCCCAAGGTATCATGTTTTGGTGGTCCTCTGTTCCTTCTCAGTTATACCTGAGTGACATCAACAATAAAATGCCAGCTTCTCTGAACTAAACATTTTCTGCACAAATCTTATTTTAGTTATGTAAAATAGGTATATGGATCTTTATGCACCAAGGGAAGCAATAATTCTTATATATACTTATTGTTAAAAAATTTTATTTAGAGATTTTCAAAGTTAAGTTCCAAATGTTACTGAAACAGGGTCAATCACAGAGAATTGTGTTGTATTTGTTCTCTGTAATTTCTCACTAGTTTTGTTACAGTTCAAGTAATATTATTTAATGACTCATTAGCCAGAGAGTTCCATATTCTCAGCATGTTTGTAATAACAGAAAAATAATCGCTTCTCGGCCTTTTGGCTAAGATCAAGTGTAGAAAAATAAATAATTTTAAGTAGGGAAGTTAATTAAATGATGCTTCACTATTCACAATATTCACAATGATATTTCAATATTTACAATAATACACAAATTATTTCAATTTTCACATTTCAAGACAAAATGACCAGATCTATACATGCATTTTTTTCATTTTCTACTTATTCCTCTCATAAAATTACAATGCATTTAAAATTATAAAATATCCAATTGATAACAATTTTTAAGATAATTCTATTTTAAGATAATTCTTTATCTTAGCAGATATGACAGCCACAGAGAAAATAAAGGAAAGCAGACTCATTAAGTGGTACCCACAACTAAACCCAAAATGCAAGAACCAGTAACACATAGAGCAGCAGCCGTCACACTCTGGGAGGCACATCTGGGGAGCACTGCGGTTCCACCCAGGGTCAGCATCAGTCCCCTGAGACTAGTCCAGCGGTGACGTGAGCACGTGAACCAGGCAGCCCTGGAGCGACTTGAACTTTCTTACCTGGACTAAATTAGGTGAAGTCTATAAATTCACATTCCTTGTCACTATAAGTTTCAATATTTTGTGTTTTGGAGCTTCTGTTACTGTATTTTGCAGGAGAAAAATAAATCTGCAGAACAATATACTTAAGGTGTTCCACAAAATTTTTCAAAATGGTCTTTGGTTCTTATTCTTACTAAACTCTTAGTATAGGATCTTATTTTGCTCTTTATTTATGCTTTGAGCTTCTCATATAAGAGAAACCATTTAACATTTACGCTTGAGTGTCTGATTTATTTCACTTAACCTTATGGTCTCAAGGTACATCCATTTTCCTACAAATTACTCAAATTTATCTTTCTTTATGACAGAGTAAAAATCCATTGTGTGCAAATACCACATTCTCCCTATTTGTTCACCTGATGATGAACATAGAAGCTGCTTCCAGGATTTAGCTCTTACTAACTGAGCTGCTCTAGTGCATGTGTCCCTGCAGTGCGATGTCTTGGATTCTTCTGGGACAGTCCCTAGAATGGGAATAGCTGGGTCAAATGGAATTCCAAGTTTTGGTGGGTATTTTTTTTGAGAATTTTAAAATGTAAATACCACTAATCACTCAACAATTGCCCCAGAAATTGAACGCAGGTATGTACACACACACACACACACACACACACACACCATTCATGCTGCCTTCACCAAGAAGAGCAAGGCAGGAACTGCCTTGTGCTTAAATCTTGGCCACAGCTGTGTGGAGGGTGTGGGCTGAAGTCACCCAGCCCTGTCTGTCCCAGTTGACAGTGATGAGCAGAGAGCAGCTGAACTCTGCAGAGTGGCTCTGATCTGTCAAGTCTTTGGAGGATCCTTTGAGTCTGGAAAAGATTTACACAGGAACAATTCAACCAGGAATATACTCTGCCCCTCAAGTTCAGTTTCCTCAATTACTGAGAGTTTCAAGGTTCCGAAAGTCCAAAAGCCATTAAGAAATTCTTTCTGCTATTTTCAGGTAAAGACTCACATAATATTGCCAGTTGTGGTGGATTTTAGAATTTCAAACTATGTAGAGGTAAAGCTTTTGTTTCCTGCGGAAAGTCTGAAATCCAAATCGCACAAGTTCCTGCGTGAAATCCGCCTTCCAGAGGTGTGAAGGGTAAGCACGTGGGCTCTTGGCGGACCTGACTTTGTGTCCCGAAACAAACCAATGATTGCCAAGTTTGATCTAAAGTCACACATTTGCGGAGATTAAGTATGAATCAGCACAACAAGCTTAGCTCTGGTCCAGAATTTGAAAATTTTTGAAATAAGTGGTTACTTCTGCAGTATAACATTGCCAAGGAGCTTTTAGGAGAACTGAGGACTTGAAGCCAGAAAAAGTGACAGCGTTAGAAAGCGTGAGAATTCGCTCACTCTCAGACTGACTCCAGTCACTGGCCAGAAAGCATCCTCCTATCTCCACTGGCTGGATTGCTTGATTCACCTGGAGGACATAGGCAAGAATAAGTCAGACTCAACATCAGGTTCTCATTCAAACAGGTGTGACCTACGCAATCTTCTAGTTTCGCAGGTGAACAAAAACGTGAGGGAAGGAGAACTGTATCCCAAGGCAGAGCCAGTG
Source organism: Dolichotis patagonum (assembly GCA_004027295.1). Lineage (NCBI taxonomy): Eukaryota > Metazoa > Chordata > Mammalia > Rodentia > Caviidae > Dolichotis > Dolichotis patagonum. The sequence continues at coordinate 27,719 of PVJX010013744.1, forward strand.
TTTTCAGACATGAAAAGCTCAGGGCTGAGCAGGAGCTCTTGGGAGCACGATACGGTGCAAAAATGTCCAGGTAGTGGCTCTGAGATGTCCCACACACTCCTCATCCCATGGCTTTCGGTCCATACACAGGGTAGGATTTCAACTCAAAATAGAGATATCACCTCCACCTGACAAACCGTTAATGAGCAGTGACACTTTCCCTAACTCGGTGATGCGAATTGTGTCATCATAGTGGCCACAGCACAAAGCAAGATCACCAATAGAGTGGATTCCGCAACAGTGGTTCCGTTTTTCCGTCCAGGTTTGGTGCCTCTATGCAAATGTGTCTTCAGAAGTTCAAGCACCGTTCTAAAGGAAGGGGTGGGGTCTTCTCTACCAGGTCCCAAGATGTCTTCCTGGAATATCCATAGTCCTGGTGGGAAGACGTCTCTTAATTAATGAAGAAAGTCATCGCCACAATTTTATCACCTGGAGGCAGCACACAACCACCTTACCAGCAGCAGAGGCTGTGGGGTCATCTTTTCTGGGTGCCTTGGGGCCCTGAACACAAGCAAACATGTTAGTAAAAAGGAACAGCTAACTGGATATGGGGTAGACACACACTTACCATATATACTTACTACATGTTTTGATGTTTGGACCACAAGAAATCCATCACGAAATGTAGGGAGAAATTACTGCAGAAACTTTACCCTGAAGACAACAATGAAAGGGGAACGTGCACCTGGAGGGCCACCACCTTCTACCTATGGCAATATGACAAGCCATAGCCAATGCTGGCTTTCTCTGGCTATTAAGGAGCTTGAGTGTATGGATGGATAAGCAGTCACAGATCATGTTTTTAATTCCCACTGTGGAAAGAAGGCTACCACATAGCTTACAATCACTGTGCTTTGTACAGTGTTCACCTGCAAAGGCAGGAATCAGCAAACATTTTAAATAGGTCTTTTCTTACTTTGAATATATAGGCAAAATATAATTTGATGTCCTCTCCATGAAACTGAATTTTCCTAGTAGGTTGAAGAGAGTGTAGGGATAAAAAAAATCACATGATGATCATTGATTTACCCTTATAACAGATGATCTCACCCTGCCGGCTAATGAGAAGCACAGTGTGGCGGTTCTATTTCGCCTTTGTACCTCCTGCTTGTACATTGTGTAAAAGCCCTAGACCACCAGAGATCAGGGCCTATATTCTGGGAATGATGCAGTCGGTGCTGGTTAACGTAAATAAATCTGCCTGCAAACCTGGGGGGTCATTTCCGTGTTTCTGCTCCCCATTGCAATGCGCTCATGTTCACTGCTGGGGGCAATGGTGTGGATATTCCACGGTGTGCTTACCTACTCACGCGTTGCACATCTGGGTCCCTTCCTGCTTGGGAAATTAAGAAAACTGACACAAACTTGGTAAGATTTTAGGATACACATTTTTTACTTCTCTTGGGTGAATTCCTAAAAGTAGAAAAGCTAGGTCATAGAGTGGGCATATGTTTAACCTTACAAAAGATCACAGTGGTTGGACTATTTAACTCCCATGAGCAAATGTACGAGACTTCCATTTGTTCTATCCTCCTGGCAGAACCTGGTACTGTCAGTTTTTAAATGTGCATTGTATTTGCCCGTGTCATGTATTTGTGACGAAACACCCAAGCAGGTTGCTTGCGAAGGAGGGAGAGTTTTATTGAGCGTGCTGTCTGTAGCCACGGTGTCTGCACCTGCTCGGTTCTCAGCTGCTGGGTCACATGATGGCAGACCATGGTGAGAGGGTCCTGTGTCACAGCAAAGGGTCCCATCTCAGAGGGGAGCAGGTGGGGCTGGTAGGTGTGCTCCTTCCACAACACCTGTCCCTCAGGACCTCAAAGGGTGACAGACCAAGTACCTCAAACCGCCTGTGACCTAAGGACTCACTAGGATTCTCCTCCTGAAGGTTCCGCCAATGCTCAGCAGTGACCTCCTGGAGGCCATGACTTCACCCGTAGAGGACCCTCGGTGGGGCACTCAGGCCACACACGAACTGCAGCATGTGGGAGGCAGCAGTGCCGGCCACTGGATTGGTGTGACCTGCAGGTGACTAACATGGAATATCTTAGGGTCTACTTACTGTACAGGTGCATACTCACTCTTGGCAACTTTCTTTTTATGAAAACGATCTTTTCCCCATTTTCATTGGATTACTTTCTTTGTGTAATAGATGTGTACATTTAGGTATAAGTTTTTGTCAGGTAAATGCTTTGCAAATACTTCATTTTGTGGCTTGACTTCTCATCTTCTTAACAGAAGTGCACTCATTTTAATTTTGGTGACGCCTAGCCTATTTTTTTAAATTTTATGATTTGTGCTTCTCGTATCCTATTCAAGAAATTTGTGACTGTGCCAGGTTCACTACTGCTCAGTTTCTTTTCTTTCCACACTAAAATTCGGTTTCTATTGACTGTAGTCAGCTGACCTTCCTGCTGCTGTAGCAAAAGCACTTGGACTTGAACCCTGGCTGTTCAAGAAATTTTGTTTTTCAGCCAAGTCCCCAGTTTTTTATGCTGCTTGGGGCTGATAATTTTAATTATATCATAAGTTGAACTGTATCGGAATTTGGTTACAACAGCTTTCAGAACATTTTAAAAGTGAGGTTGGTTTCTTCTTCAGGTGGCCTTGGAACCAAATGTGACAGTATTGCTAGACCTCAGATCTGCCCGGCCTTGTCCCTGTGAGACTTTGCCCCGAGAGACTGGGCCGGTTGTGAGATTCTGAGATTCCGACGCTGTGTTAACAGACTGGGGAGGATCTCAAACCACGAGCGTGTGGACTGTGAGGTTTGGTACTATAAGGTGGCAATACCAAAAGCTGTGGGATCCAGGGACCACTGTGAGAAGGTAAAGCAGGAAAACTTGAGAGCTTCAGGTGTCAAAATAGTGACAAATGTGAGGGCAGAGAGCGCTTGCCTCTTTCCGCCCTGTCCCACCTGTCTGGCTGCTCAGCAAAATTGGTGTAATCAGTTGCTTCCTAAAGATAACTGTCCTCGGATGTCAGCCTCCTCCAGACTGCAGCCTGGCGTGCCTGTCCACAGGCTGGCCACCAGCTTGGCCATTTCTCTCTTGTTCCCCAAGATTCTCACTGTACAGAAGGCTGGTTCCCTGTCTGTCCCTCCCAAAGGTCAAACCTCAGTTTTCCAGTGGATTTCAAATACAGACTTCCCTCTCTGTCCAATCGTAGCTGCAGAAGAACTTGGCTCTCTGAGTTCAGTGCCTTTGGGTACCTTTGTTCCCAGAAGTTTTAAAGAAAAACTATAAAATATGCACTTAAATATCTACATCTATACCCATGTCTGTAAGTCTATCTGTCAGCCAGTCATCTGGCTGTTTTCCTGCAGATATAGATTTGCTTGTGCAATGATTTTTCCATAGGGAGTAGAAAGCATGAAGTATTGCAGATCTGTTTACATCCTAACTAGAAGTAGAAATCCATTATTTTTAGAAATTAGAAGACCATCCATCGTTTTGAAAAATTTGTAATTCTCTCCCAGCCTCTGCCAGGAATTCCGCTGTTAGTATCAAGACACATTTCGCCAGAGGAAAGGGCGCCCTTCTGACACATTTCTGGAAAGCTTTCTTCATGTATGTGGTGGAAGGGATTGATCCCTGTCCAAGTTTTGCATTTCAAATGTAAAAATTTTAGAATTCTGATTCTCTCAATGGGATTGATCACTCTCTAATCTAAAATTGAGGTGAGTGGTTTCCATACTTTGTGGTTTTTGTCATTTCAACTGATCACTGGAAAAGAGCAGGGGTTTAAGACCGAGGCTTGGAAAGTCATCTGGAGACAACTTCTTCCAGAGCCCTGCAGCTTCCAAGTTCACTGTTTTGTGCTTTTTCTCTTTCTACTAGACATTTTTTTATGCTGTCTTTCAACATTATGCTTAGTTGAATTGTGTGTGGGTTACATCTTAAACCGTGTGAATAGGAAATGAGAACAGGACCACCAAAAAAGAGCAGAATTTAATTGCTACTGTGTGTGGACGGAGCTGCAGGAATAATGGGAACTGATGGGAAGATTCTGTAAGGTGAATAGGAGAAAAGGAAGGTCATTCCTGAGCTTGCTCATGAAGCATCTTTAGCCAGATGAAGCATCTTTAGCTCATGAAGCATCTTTAGCCATTTAATACCACAGAATATTTTTATTACTTATCTTTTTGACATGTCACAATCTCATGAGTGATAGTCCTTAAGACATTGTACTATGCAATTCCACTTCTTTTCTTTATTTTCAATATTCGTAATCCTGACACCCAAGGAAAAAAATTGTAGATTTTTCTTGGCTTTCTCATAAGAATTAGTCTAGAAGCAATGTGGAAAATACAATATTTCAGTGTGTCAATTTTATATATTCTTCTGTTTCTACCTTTCTAAAATCTCTTGGAAAAATATCTAATTTTATAATTGCCTTTAAACACAGATTGTCAATACTCATCATAGAAGTGCTAGAAACAAGGTCTAAAACATTTAATAAAGTCATTAATATTTGATATTTATGTCCCTAAAATGAAAGCAGATGATAGACATCTTGACTATTACATGGATTTTACGTAGTTTAATGTACATGTCTTTTCCCCTGCCCACCTTTAGTAAAAAATGAATTGGTCTCCTGGAAATAAATGTAGTGTTTTGAATGAAGTATGACTTTTTGGCAATTAATAGGCATAACGTTATTTTTCTAGGAGAAACTATTTGGATGCTTCATTTTCATGGTTGTAGGTAAATATAGCACACATTGCTACAAGCATCTACTCACACACAGTGGTCCTTTCACGTGTTTCACTGTATCCGTGTTCTCTAGTGGGTACAGATGATTACAAAAGTACCTTATACACTCTCAGAAAAGACAGGAGAATTTGAGCGAAATGGCAAACACTTCTTTCTGGCCTGGATGATGGGATTTCACCGACAGACATTTGGTAAAGTACAAGTGCACAAGCAATAGCAGGACTTGGTGCAGATTGATCCACGCATCAGCCAGAAAGGGAAAGAGGTGAGCAGTTTGTAAGGGTACTGACTACATCGCAAACTAAAGCTGAGGAGGGCCGGAGATTTAGCTCAGCAGCAAAAGTGCCTGCCTGGCAAGCACGAGGTCCTGAGTTCAATCCCTGGTACAAAAAAAAAAAAAAAAAAAAGCTGAAGAATACTTATTAGAATACAAATATATCCAGCATTTTACAAGGTAAAAATTAGAATGTCTGGCATTCAACCAAATATTTCCAGTCTTGCAAATAAGTAAGAAAATACAATATATGACAAGGAGAAGAATCAATAGAAACTTTCCTTGAACTGACAAGAATATTATAATTAGCAAAATACAGCTTTTAAAATAATCATGAAACTGTGTTCCATATGTTAAAAATGCTAGGGAGAAGAACAGAATATGTTAAAAAACTAAATGGAACATACAAAAATTAAAACCGCTGTCTTTAAAATAAAAGCACGCATTGATTGGAAGTAGTGGCCAAAGGAAAAATTAATGCCTCTGAAAATGCAGCAATAGAAACTAAAACTAAAACACAATGAGAAAAGATAACCACAAAGCTTTAGTGACCCAGACACCACTCCACACAGCCAATACAATTAGAGGTCAGCACAGAAATGGAAAAGAGCACGACAGAAAAATATTTCTAGGGGATAGCAGCCCTCAAAGTTTCAGATTTTATGAAAACTATAGAAAAATATTTAAAAGGAAAAACTACCCTAAAATTTTCAAATGTTATGAAAACTGTAAATTTCATGGACTTTTAGGTATAGCATGAAAAGTAGCTAACTTGGTAACGAAAGAGGAATTTTAAAACTTTATAACGACTCCTAAGAAGACAATTGTTAGCACAGAACCCCAAATTGCAGGCGCTTACGGGGACTTCAGAAGCCTCTGCAGTGCACAGGGAAACAGCTTCGGGCTCCTGCGGCCTCTGTCCCATCTGCGTCTGGAGCCCATGGAGGTGACTCGGCCTCGCCCACCCCGACTTGCTGTGTGGGGTCCCCTCTCGCTCTACGGCTCCGAGCGCTGGCCCAGGCCTTGGTCCCTTCCGCCCCAGTCCACACACGCTCCACAGCGCCCCCCAGGGCGGCCCCGCGCTCCTGGGGACACCCCGCGCTGACCGCGAGCCCCGCGCTGAGCCCTCACCGTCAAGCCGAAGGCCAGGCCGCAGTGACCTCCTCTCCTTCCGCTAAACCCCAACCCCCAGGACGCGCCTCAGGAACTCGCTTCCCGACAGACAGACTACGCGGAGCGGTGCTTTGCCTGAGCCCCGGAACCTGCGGCCTCCTGGCCGGCCCGAGGGTCCCTGACGCGCCGCCCCCTTGCGCACCGCGGGACAGCTGCGCTTGGGGCCTGCCTGTCCTCCTGTGCCCTGACGCCTCGTGTCACGGCGCAGCTGCGCCTCTCCAGGTGCCGGTGCACTGAGGCTGCTGCTTCTCTGTCTCTAGCTCCCCTCAGGTTTCCGCACGCAGAGCCCACCCTGGCAGTTCTCCCAACGTGCTCTCCAGGAGGCCAGCACCGTCGCCCTGGTGTCAGCTGCAGACAGGGCCTGGACTTACCCTGTTCAGCATCTCCGCGGCCTCCGCTGCAGCCGCTCGTGGCCTTCCCACAGCGGCTTCTCACGGGCGCCTCTCACGGGGACTCGAGTCCACCGCTGCCTCCGTCTGTCTGGGTCATTTTGGGGCAAATTATTTAAACTGTTTGAGATTTAATGTCCTGATTTGTAAATGAAATCTAAGATTGTATACTTTTTACAGAAAAATATTTCTCTCTCCCTTTGTAAACCAAATGCAGCAGACAGTGCAGTTCTCCGTGGATCTGCAGGATGTGAAAAGAAAGCCCTAAATGTGAGGTCAGCGCCCAAAATATAACTCACATGTGTTTCCCTACAGGAAACGTGCTCGATCCCCATCAGTCTACTTTGGCTCCAAGCATAGATCCTAGCAGAATTAATGTGCCGAAAGGCAGGCTCACAAAAATCTCAGTGGAAGATATTTAACAGAATGGAAATGCTGGCCTTACAAACCGTGACCTCATCAAACGTAGTCTTACTATCAAACTTTCAAAACTCTAGGAAGCAACTGTAGCATTAAACAGTACAACGCTGGCTTATTCCACTCCCCGGATAAGAGCAATTTTAATTGTAAATGGCTATTCACTTGGCTTTGAATAGTTACCTTGTAATTACATTCTGCACAAGGTTAATTGGAGAACTTTTCCTGATTTAACTGGAAGGTTTATGTAATTATCCAATTCTTATACATGTAATTAATACTAAAGATGCAATTTGTTTGAATAAAGTGCTGTTTTATGATTGAAACACTGCTGAAAAAAATGGAAGAAAATGTTTTTACCTCAACTCATAGGGTATGTAATCTATCAAAGTTAAAGATATTTCCCTGCATTTTCTTGAAGAAAACACTACCAAGTTGCTCATCCAAATAAAGGTGCCATTCAGAGACTGGATGAGCAGCAGGGCGGTCACCACAGCCCGGGGGGGGGGGGGCTTGCAGTCAGTCACTTCTCTGCTGTTGTTATGTTTTGTAATGTTTTTTCAGACCTGGACCCTGGACGTGGCTCACACTAAACCATAACAAAGCACTATGAAAATAATGTAGGGTCCACTCCTGGTCTAAAACTTCATTTAAACTGTCCACTGTCTCAATTTCTGTGTAAATCTAAAGGTTAATCAGCAGACATCACAGTGAACTTGCCACATGCAATGTGCCAGCTTAGTTGTTCTAACAAACAGATGAATATTCCTGTGAATGGAATCTACCTCTGATTTAATCATGTGCAGGTGCTGCAGAATCACTTTGAATTATATATTTAGAAGTCATTATCCTTGCAATTTTAGGGTATCATTTACAATCCAGGTGGCAAGCAAGATTAAGACACTCTATTATTTTACAGAACTCAGCTGGGCTTTTCCGATGGCTTACTCTGTCATCCTGCACTACCTGAATTGCATCTAAAGTGTAACTAACCATAGAAAACACTTCTCAGAATGGGAAAGATTCAATTTGAAAATGACTGCATCCTTTAAAATACAACAGCATGGAAGGAAGATGGTTTTAAGTCATCAAGGACCTTGAATAAAAAAATCATTAAAAATTATGGAATGTTTTTAAGACCTAGTCATTTTTATAGAGGGCAAATGGAAAGGTAATGCTACATCCACCCAAAAATGTTGGGTATTTTTTGATGATAAACCAAATTATCAACACATAGGTGCTTAAAAAAAAAGAAGTGAAATGTCTAGAGTTAGGGAGCCCATGCAACAGGAGCCATCAACACTGGCTCCATTTTATAAGCCCAAGACACTATTTTACCCCACAGAGGACACTTGCCAGGTTGGCCTTGCTTCTCCTATTTTATAGTTAAGGGAGACTGATTGATCTGTAGACCAAGATCATACAGAAAACAGTAGGGCTTCAAATCAAGCTGCACTTTTACCTGGCCACCATTTCTACAATGCCAATGTACTATCTTTAAATGTGCTCTAAATCTAAACCTCAGTGTGTGGAAAGATAACGAGATCATGATATCCGCCAATTTCACAACCCATGCTGTTAAGAGAGGATATGAGCTCTACCTTAGAAAGGCACCATATTTCCTATTACTTGTGAATTAAACTACTCAGTTAAAACAAGACCTTATATGTTTGTTTCCATTAGAAATACTTTAAATATTAAACATATTTGAGTTATGATTGCAAGGTTAACATGAAATCCAGGTGGAATAAAATGTTCTTGACAAGAATGAAAATTATCCAAGGCAACAAAGACTAATCCTTGAAATCAAAACTTTGATAACTAAAAAAATAATGAAGAAAGATAGAAAAATTATCGCATAAGGGCAGAAAGTTAAATCTGGTAGCCAGACTTATAACCACAAAAATATTTCACGTATCATCACAGTGGTATATCTTGCTCTTCTAGTAAAACTTTATGTAAGTACTTTTAACAAAACACCAATTTCCTGAAGAAACCCTTGTATGGTTGTTGCAGAATCCAAGAGATCAGAGAGACCAGTGGGGAAAAGGAAGCTTTATTTCCTTGATTTTAGTGCACATGAACAAAACCAAACTCATACCCGAAATGCTAGGTGTTAGGACAAAGGAAAGGTTCTAGTTTTACTTGGCTGAGGGGGTTGGTCTTTAGGAACTGGGGGTGGGGCAAACTGTTGGAGGTTTTGAAGCTGAATACACGTGCAGGGCTGTGGTGTGGCCCCGGCCTGGCTGAAATGAGAACGAGGAGACACCTTAGCAGGCAAGATAGGTCACAGCTGAGGCCACCTGGAGGCTTTCTAGGTAGTTTTCCTTAATTAGCATCATCTATTGTTTGGCGGGGTCCTTGAACCCCTCCCAAGGTCCTGCTCAGGTTTGCTGGGTTTTTCACTTCCTTGTTTTGAATAAAAATGGGCAGACCAGGGATAGTCTGTCTCAGCTATCATGGCTACGAACTCTGCAGAGGTCTAAAGATCTAAAGATCATGCTACTTGTCTCATTCATTTGGACCTTCACCATGTACCTATTTGGGAGATTAGGGATCTAGGCCCCAGTAGCAAACAAGGGTACAGAAACAAGACAAAGCAAATAACAGCCTTGAAAGAAAGCAGAGCCTTATAAATCCTGCAAGAAAGAGATGACACAAACTCTGTCTACAGGACATAGTCACCAATCTTATCTGTACCAGAACAAGAAGTTATAGCTACAGGGTAGGCGGGGCTTCAAAGGGAATTGCTCTTTATGTCCCACTTCGTGGTGGACACCAGTGTATGGCAGACACCAGCAATAACAGGAGTGGGAGGGAAACACTGACACATTTTCCCATGAGAAACAAAATGGCAGACAGTGGAGACTTTCTATACTGCTGACATACTTAGCCATCACTGCAGTTATGTAACAAGGAGAATGTTCTGGAATTCCAGTAATTAGACTTCCTGGGTGAATTAAACAAAGTTGATTTAGTCCTTTTCAGGATGGAATAGTCCTGACTTTGAGACAAACAGAAAATAAAGATATGATGAAAAGATTCAATAAGATAACCTGATTCATTAACGCCCAAAGCAAGTTGTAATCATACACAGTTCAAGGTAGTGAGAAGATATTCGCTCAATAAAATGTAATAATTAGCAACAGAATATATTCTAATCTAAAAATGCATGAAGAGTCTGAGGGAAATTGGATATATTCTCTCAAAGCAATATCAACAACATAGCAAAACAAATAAAAATTATACCCATTGCTGTGACTTGTATCATCCTGTCTTCACTTTCTTCTCTCCCCAGTACCCACAAAACTTGCCCATTTTCTGGAGAAATCACCCTCTGTAATCCACTGGAACACAGGAGATGCCTCGGGGAAATGGGTGGGGTTAGCAAGAGGGGCATCAGTGTGTAAAGATGTGTTGCTTGAGTGGGATTTAGGGGTGAGGAAAAAGAACTGGCAGAACACCCTGTTAGATTCTCCTTGGGCCCTTGTGTACTGCTGGGAATCGGCGAACGTGTGGCTCTGTGTGGCACTGGGGTGGCTGTGGACACCTGGGCAGGTGGCAGTCAGGGGTATTGTGGGTGCTTTCCTGCTGTTTAAACTGCTCCCAAGGAAGCAGGAGTACATAAACGTCCATGTGTTTCAGCCCTGTATCATCTCAGGTATATTTCCCCGAGCTGGATTAGTCCATGGAATGTCAGAAGTCCAACTGGTCAGACCAGAGATGCACACATGCGTGTCTGTGCACACACATTTATGTAAGGTGTGCGTGCCTGACATAAGGTGCACGGGTAAAACTATTTCATTCAGATTCTTTTGAGGCACAGCACAGTAAAAGGCGAATTCTGAAACACTCACTAACAAGCCCGAAAGAGAACTCCCTCCTTTTCGTTCCTTTGTAGCTGAAACTACTTCACGCATAGAAAACCTTTCCAGATTCACCCTGATTCATGCTGTGCTTTTTCATGACCACACTGCCCCAGTGTAACAACATTTTAGGGTCACATGGAGAGGCCTCTGAAGTGACAGACGCCCGTGGCTCATCCTGGACTCTTGGAACCAGTGTCAGCCGCAGTTTGAGGCAGAGCCCCTGAGTGCTGTGCGTCCCTGGCCAAGTCTACCTCGCACTCGAGGACCTTGTTACCGCTGAGTGTCAGCTGGGGTTGTCCTGGGACTCGTGTCTTTGGAACAGCTGCTAAAGCTCATGTCACGAGTTCCTTGGGGCTTTCCTGGCTGAAACATCTCTAGTGGCCTTTGCCCTTGGCGACATTGAAAAGCCCAGCAGCTTTCTCACTTCTGATCACCCCACCTCTCGCGGGCTCTCGTGGAAGCTGCAAGTCTTACCATTGTACAGAAAAAGGGGCATTCTGGTCCCCAGGCTGTGGGCTCCTTGTGGTACTTCTACAGCATAATTCCAGCTCTTTCTGCTAAAGGAAGTTCCTGTATTCTCTGCCACCGTGGCGCTGAAGGAGTGCTCTGAGGCTCCTGTCCTTGCCAGCACACGAGGCTTGGCCTCTCAGGCCCGTGGTGTCCTGTGTCTTGGCCTGAGGGCATTTTCTGGCTTCAGGAGCCAGCTGGAAGCTCCGAAGGGTCGATGCCTAAAAAAAATCCCTGAAAAGCGAGGAGAGGTGGGGAGAGAAACACTCCAGCGCCCTTTCCGTGGAAAGTGGCAGATGCTTTGTCCATTCTCTCGGGGACTGTGGATGGGATGGTGACCGAGCCTCCCAGACACAGCCTGCTCAGGAGCTGTGTGCTTCACCCCTTGCCCCATCCCACCTCCAGGCTCCTGTCCAAGGGAACTGCAGGACTTCAGCTCCCTGCATCAAACCCTGCTTTGCAAGACCTCACACAAGTGCAGCGGGTAACGTGGCCGGACTTCGTCTTTGTACTAACTCAAGAAAGAATCTCTACCAGCTTTGTCCAGCTCAGGGAAGCTGAAGACTAAGCCCAACTAGGTTCATAATTAATGAATTGTTAATCGCCCTCATGCAGTTTTTGAAGTGCTTTATTAACTGGGATTAGGTGACATACAGTTGAAGACAATGAGAGTGTCTTTTGAGTAGTTTTAACTGTGACTTGTTTTGAAACAAATGCGTACATGTATTTTCTAATTCTAGAAAGTTTTATTATGATTTCTCATTATTTAAACATTTTAAATTGATTTCTCTTGTTATGTTAAGTATGTTTCTTCAGACTACTTTCAGTTTTCTCTATGGAGATTTTCTCATGAATGAAATACAAATATGTAAAATCTAATATGTTTTGTGGAATTGTAAAAAAACAGAGATAACATTCACATCAAGCTTTATACCTTCTGAGAAACGCTATTATCAGGCACACCAGTCTCCCCACTGATTGTAATTTCTTTTCAGAAAAATAAACAACAATGAAATGTTCTTGGAAGACAAAGTAGAAAGTGAACTTTCTAGCACTTAATTAGTTTCTTTGGGCAGGAATTTGTAGAAGTCAATGAGGTAATTATGCAGAAGAGGCCTCGAAAGGCCAACGCTTTTGCATTGTTGCTTTTCTTATTTTAACAATATTCCATCAGTCGGCAGTTGTTTTACTGCGCAGAACCTCCCCATCCTCGCACTTACCCTGTCAGGTGGTTACGTAGGGTCCTTATAATCTACACCCTATTGTAAGAAAGAGGATGCTGCCCTCAGCGTGGGTAAGCAATCTGGCCACCGTGGCATGGCTCCTGAGCAGTGGACCAAGTCTCCGTGGCTGTGCCACACTGTCACGGTACAGGTGAAGGCAAAGAACTTCAGCACCGCCTGCAACCTGGAGGCCTCTTTTACATGTCGCTGATTCCCCTTAAAAAGGGAAGAACAACACTTTGTTTGCAAGTTTGGCAGAGCGCCTCCTCCACAGACCTGCTGACCTCTGCTTTTCACTCGCCATAAATCCATATATCAGGTGTAACTGTTTTCTGTTTAGTTCCGCACTAGCTGTTAAACTGGATTTGAGGTCATTTGTCTTGTGTTTGCTTTTCCCACTGCAACTGCAGGGTCTGGGGAGCAGTGAAATGCTTCGGATAGGGCATTACACGAGAGGGGGAGGAGTCAAGGACGCTCCACGGGGCTCCTAACCTGATAGCCAGTGGCTTGTTGTCAAAGAGGACAGAAATGAAAACTGACAGCCAGGTGCTGAGGTGTTAGTGTGGAGAATCAACAGATGCTACTGTCTCAAGGCAGGAGATGCAAGACACCGAGGAGGAGGAGACTCGTGTTTCAGTGAGATCCCTCAGAACTAGTGAGCAGTCAGCAGTGCCCGCTGCGCCTCCAGTGCACACAAAGCAGAATGAGGTGAAGCCTGTCCTGTCCCACTGCACAGTCGTGCACTATTCTGTTTAGTGATTTTTTTAAAAGTGAATTTTCGTGTCGTTCTGCTAGGGAACAGAAGTAAGAAACAAAAGTGACCCCTTGAGGGTGTATCGCAACCTGTCCAGTTGACTCCTCCAAGTCTCCTTTTTTTTTTAAATTTTATTCTAAAGAGGGTAAAATTAAGCACAACAAAACATAACACAAGAAAGTAATGTAAGAGACATAAATTTCAAAGCAAGACAATCAGAGATCTTCACTACCATAGTGTCTCTTGTTTTCTTCCTAATAGTTGTCCATATCTTCACATACAGAGAATTCACACGAAACAACATAGTATGAAACTGATCTGAACAGGATGAGGAAGGCGATTTAGGTCTTCAAGACCAGACAATGGGGAAGCCAGCAATGGCTGTCATGGTGTCTCTCATTCTCTTTGAAACAGCTGTCCATACCTTCATGTATGTTGAACTTAAACAAAACAAAACAGACTAAAATCATTGAACAAAGAATGATAGTATTGCTTGGTTTCACATCATGATGCTACAGAATCAGCATTGGGTACCTTAGTGTCTCTTTTTCTTCAAAGTAGTTGTTCATTTCATCATGCGTTATATAATCAGTTCTCATAAACTGTTTATAGGTTCTATGCATGCATGAATCTCTACACGTATTTCTGTTCTTTCTGTATTAGAGGGAAAAACAGAACATAGCAAGACAAAACAAAACAGGTTCCTATAAAAACATGAAACAAAAAAAGTCATATAAAACCACAGTACAAGGTGATCTATAATGGTTACTGTGTTGTCTCTTGTTATTTTCAGTAGAACTGTCCATATCATCAGGCATAGTATAATTAAAGACATACGTAACACTATTAATAAAAACAAAATATTGTAGACAGTGTAAAACTTCAAAAGCAGGTAATAATCAAACCAGAGTGGGTATCCTAGTGAATCTTGTCATCTTCAGTGTAGTTGCCTACACTCTCAGATTTGATACTATCAGTCATAAAAGAATTGAATATAATCTGTCAATACAAAACAGCAATCTAACAAACCAGATTCAATTGAGATCAGTCATGATAAAATAGTGTAAGTTACACAGGGCTTCAGGTTAAGGTAACAGGAAATTAAGGATGATTACCGTACTATGTCCTGCTATTTTCAGGATAGCTGTCTATGCCCTCAAATCTAGTATGAGTAGACAAACTGGAACAGAATATAATCCATCTAAACAGAGCAGTGTGAGTAATATGGGTTTTAAATCCTGACACACTATTAACAATATCCTCTGCCTTCTTTTTTTAGACTATTCCTCCCCTTTCACTCCCACAGGGTGCTGCACATTTTGGGTCCCACCAAACCCCTCAGTTTTTAGATGGGGGGGCAACATATTTACCTAAGTGGTTCTGAACCTTCTCACTCCTGGGCTTGATCTAGAGTTGCATTCCTTTACCTACAAAAGCCTCCAGGTTTTCCTTCATTATAGCGGAGTAGTTCTCTACTGCACAAAAGTATCCTGTCTTTCCAACCTATCTGCAGGTTCTTGTTGAGTTGCCCCTATTTCTCTCTGGTTCCCTGTCACATAGAGCATTGTTTTCTCATATTTTATGTTCAACCCATAAACCCTTTTTCAGGTTAATTATATTTCCTATACAGAGCATCTTGGTGGACCCTACTTCCTGATCTACTCTGCCTGTGTTTTAAGTGTAACAAGGCCATCTATGTTAGAGATTATAGCCAACCTTCTCTGCCTCATTTATGCTATGCTATTTTTCTGCCAATGGGTGTCAACTTTTCTCCTTCATTCCACTGTCTGCCCTGTTCATTGAGGCCTTTCTGCCACTGTTCCTGAAATCCTGGTGTTTTTTCTCTCTCTCTAGAATGTCCTTCAGTATTCTCTATAGGGTTGGATTGGTGGTCACAAATTCCCCCAGTTCCTCTTTGTCATGGAAGCCTCTTGTTTCTCTATTAATTTCCAGAGACAGTTTTGCAGGGTACATCAGTCTGGGCTGGAGGTTATTTTCTTTCGGGGCTTGGATTACTTCTCTGCAAGCTCTTCTTGATTTGATGGTCTGTGTCAAGAAGTCTGCCATGATTTTGATGGGTTTTCCTTTATAGGTGATCTGTTTCTTTTCTCTGATGGCTTTTAATATTCTGTTCTTACATTGAATTTCTGGGATCTTGATTATTATATGTCTGGGTGTAGCTCTGTTTTGGTTGTAGGTGGCTGGAGTTCTGTATGCCTCACACATCTGAGTATCATTTCCTTTTCCTATGCTTGGGAAGTTTTCCTTAATTATTTCTGTGAATAGCCTTTGTAATTCCTTTGTTTTGAGTCCTGCTTCTTCATTCATGTTTTTTATTCTTAGGTTATAGATCCTCTTGTCATCTTCTAGCCTTTATATTGTTACTGCTTGTTTCCTTGTTATTTTTAAGAAATCGTTCCTTTCATGATCACACATTGCAAACCTGTCTTCAAGTTTTGATAGTCTATCCTTAGTTTCTTTCAAGCAGTTTTGACAGTTTTCAATGGAGTTTTAATTTCCTGGTAATCTCTTTGAATCTGCTTCATGTATTCTAGGTTTTCTTTATATTCTTCATCAAACATATCTCTCCTTTTGTGTTCCTCCATTCTTCCATCTGTGTCTTCTTGAGAAGTGCTTAGCATTTCTTTTATTAATCTACTTATATTTTGTTTAACTTGAATTAATATTTCAGTTTTTAGCTCATCTACGAGGTCCTGAAGATATCTCTTTATGTCCGCTGATGCTGTTTGATGTTGCATGTTTGCTGCCCTCAATCTCTTTTGTATTTAGCTCTCCTGGATCAATATTCTCAGGGTTGGGGGCTGGGGATTTTTCTTATTTCTTTTTCTTGTCATGTTTTTCGTTTCTTCCATTCAAGTGTACAGTGTAGTTCCCAGCCCCTTCCCTGTTGGTTACAGCTCTTCTGGAGCATACTGGTTAGGGGTTTCTGCCCTCTCCAGTTTGTTGTCAGTCACTGAGGTGTAGGCAGGGATGGTGTATGCTGGCCCCTCCCCTCCGGGCCAGCCAACCTTCCCGGGCCTTCACTGTATCAGTATATGCTACGCGTAGGGAATCGGTTTGGGAGGACTTATTGGGTCCCAGCCCCACAGCTGTGACCCAGGCCAAGCACATCCCACCAATCTGCTCTGGGAGGGGAGCAACCAACTGAAGTCTCTGCCATTCCCAGTTCAGGCCCGTCCTCCGGACTCCAACATGTTGTCTAGTTGATCGCCCCTTTCCCGTGGGAGGGTCTTACTCCCAGCACTCACTGTGGGTTAATGCAGGTCCCTCGCTGGCTCCGTTCTCAGCGTGGCTGCGGTGTG
The DNA here is from genome assembly GCA_004027295.1 of Dolichotis patagonum. NCBI lineage: Eukaryota > Metazoa > Chordata > Mammalia > Rodentia > Caviidae > Dolichotis > Dolichotis patagonum. The sequence goes on from PVJX010013744.1 coordinate 44,402, forward strand.
ATTTCGCAGCGGCTTGGGGCAAGTCGCACGCGGGGCAGCTCAGGCCAGTCACAGCGGCGGGAATTCAGGCAGCTCAGCCAGAGCTCTGTAACAGCTAATCTTAGCCTCCCTAATGGTAGCCTCAGGACTTCGTGTTTGAGCTCTTTTCCCTTCAGTTTCTTCCTGGGTTGAGAGAACCCATCTCCCTCTGTCAGGACCTCTCCAGGATGTTTTATTCCGGCATCTGAGCTGTCTCTCTCAGGGAGGCTCCGTAGCCTGCTGTTTATCGATCCACTATCTTTAGCTCCTCCCCTCTCAGGTCTCCTTTGCCAGTTTCCAGCACCTTTACTGAATCCTTCGTTAATGAGAGAATTAGATAAACTCATAACACATGTTACTTTGTGGGTACATGTGTCATGATTTTACTGCTAATTTTATTTTATTTTATTTTATTTTTATTTTATTTAAAGAGAAGAAAGAAAAAAAAACAGAATAAAGGGTAGCAACAATATAGAATTCCAAGGAAAAAAGGAAAAGAACAACAAAAAAAACCTAAGAGATTATTACTTGACAAATTACATACTGACTTCTTGGAAATAGTTGTTCAAATTATAAAGTTAAAACATGTAAAGTAGACATTCAAACAGTGAGTCTGTTATCAGTTCTGTTCCATGATCTGACAAAAAAAAACCAGCAATATGGTCATCCATCTTACCCACTCAAATATACATTCAATTGTATCAAAAGGGTAAAATTAAACACAACAAAACGGAACAAAGCAGATCACAAGAAAGCAATGTAAGGGACATAAATTCCAAAACTAGACAATCGGAGATATTCACTCTCTATCGTATTGACTCTTGTTTTCTTCCAAATAGTTGTCCATATTGTCACATACAGGGAATTCACATGAAACAACATAGTATGGAATTGATCTGAGCAGGACGAGGAGGGAGTTTCAGGTCTTCAAGACCAGACAATAGGGAAGCCGAGAATGGCTGTCATAGTGTTTCTCATTTTCCTCAAAACAGCTGTCCATACCTTCATGTGTGTTGAACTTAAACAAAACAAGCTAAAATCACTTTGAACAAAGAATGATGATTTTGCTGGATTACACATCATGACATTATGGAATCAGCAATGGGTACTACAGTGTCTCTTTTTTTTTTCAAAGTAGTTGTTCATTTCAACATGTGTTATAAAGTTGGTTCTCATAAACTGTTTATAAGCTCTACACATGCATGAGTATCTACATGTATATCTATCCTTTCTGTATTATAGGTAAAAACAAAACAAAGCAAGATAAAACAAAACAATTCCTAGAAAAGCATGAAGCAAAAAAGTCATATATAACCACAATACAAGGTGATCTACAATGGTTACCATGATGTCTCAGCAGTATATAACAACATTAATAAAAACAAAGCATTGGAGACATTATAAGATTTCAAAAGCAAGTAATAATCAAACCAGAGTGGGTATCTTAGTGAATCTTATCATCTTCACTGTAGTTGCCTATACTCTTAGACTTGATGCTATCAATCATAACAGATTTAAATAAAATCAGTCAATACAAAGTAGCAATCTAACAACCCAGATTCAAATAAGATCAGTCATAATAAGACAGTATAAGTTATAAAGGGCTTCAGATTAAGTTGATAGGAAATTAGGGATGATTACCATAATATGCCCTCTTGTTTTTGGGGTAGCTGACCATGTCCTCAAGTCTAGTGTAAGTAGACAAACTGGAACAGCACATAATCCATCCAAGCAGAGTGATGAGAATAATGTAAATTTTAAATCTTGTTACCCAATTAACAATATCCTCTGCCTTCCTTTTTTGGACAGTTCCTCCCCTTTCACTCCCATAGGGTGCACTGCTTGTTTTGGGGCCCACTGCCTCCCTATATAGAGCATCTCAATGGACCCTGTCTCCTGATCTACTCTGCCTGTGTTTCTTTCTGTTAATATTTCAAGGCCATCTATACTAGAGATTACAGCCAATCTTCTCTGCTTATTTCTGCTATTCTGTTTTTCTGCCATTGGTTGTTTATTTTTCTGTTCCACTCCACTGTCTGCCTCATTCACTGAGGCCTCTCTGCCACTGTTCCTGAAATGCCAGTATTCTTGTTCTCTCTCTCTAAAATGTCCTTCAGTATTTTTTGTAGAGTTGGATTGGTGGTCACAAATTCTCCAAGCTCCTCTTTGTCATGGAAGCATCTTGCTTCTCCATTAATTTCTAGAGAGAGTTTTTCAGGATACATCAATCTGGGCTGGAGG
>PVJX010013745.1:0-46680 GCA_004027295.1 Dolichotis patagonum
GACGAGCTTGCACATGATTGAGGGCCTAGGGAGAGGGCTTCACAGAGAAGCCAGGCTGCCTTTTTTTGCAGGTGGGAGGAATGGTACCCTCTCCATAGGCAGACCCACCTACATCCTGGGAAGCAACCCTCCCCTCTTTTCTGGTTTCACCATCATTTTAACACTCAAAAGGGTTAAGGCAGCTTTCACGTGGGTTTTCCCATCTCCCTGGTAACTTGGGTAGCTTCTTGGCTCAGGGAAATAAAAGTCCCAAGCAATTTCCCAGTTCCTGTACCTGGTAGTGCACTCCTTCCCCCCAGCAGAGCACTACTCTTGGGTAAAAGGTGCAGGGGGAGGGACTCTGCAAGTCGGCAGGTGCCAGGAGGGGAGGCCCACAGAGCTAGGCCCGAGGGTGGCGCAGAGAATGCCCTTCTGTCACCCCCTTTCTGGGCTCTGAACGCAGGAGGTCGGATTTGGGGCCACTTCCCCTAACAGATGGGGAAGAGGAAAGAAGTGTGCTGGCAAGCAGGCCGCACACACCTGGCGCCTTGTGGAATGAAATCTTATTAATTATTAAACTGAGTTCCCGCGGGAGGGAGCGGGGCCTTGGCAGGGAGGGTGGCCCGACGAGTGGGGGGGGGGGGGGGGGTGGGGCAGGGAGGAAGGGAGGGGTGAGGAGTGGGTGCAGAGTGCGCGACCGGCCCAGGGGTACCCAGACTACAAGGGACCGCCCCTCGGTGGGCGGGGCGGGGCACACCCGCTGTGAAGGGGTGGGTCTGCCGGCGCGCTGGGGACCCCGGAGTGAGGGTGGGAGTGGGAAGGAAGGCCCGAGGATGCAGTCCGCGGGTGGAGGGACGGGGAAGCGGAGCTCGGCCCCTTCTCCGGGGTCTTGAACCTAGAACAGTGGCTGCTTGTTTCCCCAAGGCTGGGGGAGGAAGCGGCGGAGGAGAGGAGGGGGCGAGCAGAGGGAGGGGGGAGGGGGGAGGGGTCCCACGCTGTGGTCTCCCCCACCCCTACCCGGCTCCTCCGAAGGAGAGTGGGCAACTCTGCCCCCGCCTCGGGGGCGGGGGAGGGGGTGCCCAGACAAAAGGAGCTTGTGCCTTTAAGGCGGGGAGTCCGGGAGCCGGCGGGGAGGGGACTTCTGGATCCGGGGTAGAGGGCGGCTGCGCTGGACAGCAGGGAGGGGGCGCGGGCCGCTCGGACGGCTGCGAGGCGGGCGGCACGGCCGGGACGCGCGGGCACGGAGAAGGGCCGCGGGACGGCCGGCCGGCTGGCCGGAGCCCGCGGGGGCGGCGGGGCGCGGGCGCTGGGGAGGCGCGGACTCCGGCAGGCAGGTGAGCGCGCTGCGAGCCGCGCCGGGGGAGGTGGGTGCGCCGGACGCCGGGCGGTGAGACTGGAGCCCCGGCGGCCTCCGACCGGAGTTTGCGGTGGGGACGGCGAGGCCTGGGATGGGAGATCGCCACACTTTCGGGGGCAGCCTCAGGCGGTGGGGCTGGCGAAGCGAGGTCCTGGAGGAGATGGGGCATCACGGACTAGGCGGTCCGTGGTCGACGCTCCCACCCTCGCTCCCCGCCGCGCTCTTCCCTTCCTCCACTCGCAGGAGTTTCCAGCCTGGCCCGAGGAGGAGAGAAGGCATGTACTGGGGGAGGGGCCGGCCTGAGGGTTTGGCAGCGGGGCTGTGGGTGAATTTCCGAGTTTGGGGTAGGGTGTGATTTGTGTTTAGGGGAGAAGGAGGCTGGCTGTCGGTTTGCGGGAGGCCCCCTCGCTACCCTCACCCACACCCCAGACCTTCGCAATGAAAGGGGTGGTGGTGTCAGCTCCTCACCTCCTGGAATCATGCTGCAGGGTTGGCAGAGGAGCAGGCTTTATTTAAAGAAGCCCCAGGGACTGACTGAAAAGCCAGAGGTAGAATTAGGTGGTGGGAGATCCTTTCCCCTGCTAGAGCCCGTCTGTGAGCTGTGTATCATGGTAGGTATTGCATGGTTGGAAGTGGGAGCCTTTTGCAGTCCTTAGGAGGAGGCAGTGTGTTGGGGAAGATAGGAAAAGGCAGCGCTGAACCTACAAATACAGGCCTTGGGGAGGCTCCTCTGCATCTGGAAAGGCCCGGAATCGAGCCTACGTCCCAGCATGGTGGGTGGTGCTGGCACTCTTGGGCTCCGCCTGGGCAGCGTCCTTCTGCTATGAACTTGCTGGAATCGTTTTAAAATCCCTGGAGCCTTTGCCAACGAAGGCAGGGGCAGATGGCCCTTGGGGACAGGATGGAGAAGAAGTGGCCACAAAGCGGATTGGGTGAAGCTGTGGGCAGAGCCATCCTTGAGGCTGGGCCTTGGCCTTGTCCAGACTCTGGTTGCAGGCTGAAAGATCAGGATTTGGGAGGGACTTGAGGTCTGGGAGGCCCTGGGCCTGGGACTGAATGGGACATGGTTCCAGCTGTGGGACTGTTGGTGCCTGGAACGGCAGATCCATAAGAGAGAGCAAGGAGACCGAGACGCAGGGGAGGAAGAGGTCAGAGGCACAAGGCCCAGGGGCTTGATTGTGGGAGAGGGAAGAGCCGAGCTCCTGGGGCTCACAAGTGAAGGGTTTCTGGACAGGAGTGCTGGGTCCTGACATGATGGCCAGGATGGGCAATGCCGGAGTGAGGGCCAGGGTGGGATGGCTGCGGGTGGTTGAACAGTTACAGAGCTCGGAAGCCATCCCCTCGGGGATGCTGAGTGTTCTTGGAAGGCTCCTGTGTTCTCGGGCAGTGCTTGCCCCTTCCTCTGTGGGTATGAGCCAGACGCTGGGATGTGCTTCCAGGGGCCGGGGAATGCGGCGGGAAACAGGTCCTTTGGGATCGTGGTCTAGGTCAGTGGTGGTGGGAGATGAGAATAAGGTGGGGCACTGACACATGGGAGTCGGCTGAGGCAGAGCGTTAGGGAGGAGGGTATGAAAGCCGCTCATTCTGGACCCTGTGCCCAGCAGCTCTGGAGACTCACAGCTAAGGGCACAGGGACTGACCGAAGCAGGAATCTGACTGACTGGAGGGATGATTGTTCTTGCGTATGATTCTTGTGTCTCCGTCTCTTGATAGTGGCAGAGGTTTGGGTTCAGAGTAATGTAGGATGTAGAGAAGAACTAATATTTATTGTGTGCTATGTGACAAGTGTATTAGATTTGTTTCTGAAAACTATTGTTATTCCCATTTCATAGAAGAAGAAACTGATCCAGGAGGGTACAATATCTTGTGCATAGCAGTGCTCCTGGGAAACAATCATGCTAAGGTTTGAAACCTGGTCTCATGCCAAAGAGCATGCTTCTCATGAAGTATTTTGAAGAGCCAGGCTTTCTTTGGTGACCTTTTCCAAATGCCAGCCTGACCAAAGTCTTGTATTTCTGATCTGTCTTTCCAGATGGTGCCATTAGTGATTGAGAGGTTGAAGGGTGTGCATCTCTGTAGGATATAGAAGCGAACTGACAGAACCTAGCTGAGGCTTAAGCAGGGGTGCAGGTTTTGGGGTGTGTAGAGAAGTTCCCTAGCTGCCTTTTGCTTTGCAGGTCCCTAGGCGTCTGATTTGAGTGCTGCTTGTCTGTCCTAGCACCTAGCTCTGTGGCCACCTGGGGCAGGTCTGGGTATACTCCCCACTCATACCCTAGGAAGTACATATGTTTGTGCTGCTAGCTCAGCAGGTTTAAATAGTAGGGGCCCCTCAGGGTGCCCTGTGGGTATGGAGGAGTGTCACTGAGGTGAGGACACAAGCATCTGTGGATGACAGTGCTATATGTCAAAGCTGTTGTTGTGGGTCCTCACATCACAGTTCATGGCATGTCCCTCTGGGAAACCTGGGATCTGAGAATGATTTGGTTACCCAGGATCTCTGTAACTTGAGTCAACCATATGAAACTGCCATTGACCTTGGGTTTTGTTTTGTTTTTTCCTGTCAGATCTCCTGTATCCTAATGGATACAGGAATAGCTCCACAGAATTTTGTCGAAGACCTAGATGAATTTAGGCATATAAAAAGACCTTGAAACTGGGCATGGCGGCAATGCCTATAATCCCAGCACTTGGGAGGCTGAAGCAGGAGGATCACCTGGACTACATAGTGAGTTCAAGTTCAGTCTGAACTACATGGTGAGACCCTGTCTCAAAAAAACCAAAACAACCTTGAAAAGTTTTAAAAAACAGATAAAGTACATGGGAGTATCGACCCAGCAGCCATCCATGTACTCAGCAGATTTTTGGATCTATGAGGTATTATAGACACTTCAGGGAGCAAAACAGTCCCAAATTCCTGCTTTCATGAAGTTGACATTCTAATTAGGAGAGACAATGAACAAATAAGAAAAATGTATAGAATGGGAGTTGCTGGTAAGGGCTGAGGAGAAAGAGAAATTATAAAGCTGGAAGGAGAGATAGGAAGCCCCAGGAAAAAGAATTACTATTTTAACTGGTGGTCAGAGAAAGCCTCACTGATAAGGAGACATTTGGGTCATGATCTGGCGGAACTCTTATTCCAGACTGTAGAATGGTAAGCGCCGGAGTCCCAGGTTGGCCTGAATTGGTATATTGGGGACAGCAGAGAGGCTAATATGATAGAGAGCAGTGAGGAAGATGAAGAGTCAGGATTATCTTTATTAGTCACTATTTCACTCTAGCCACTCCACACCCATTCTCTGGCTTGCTTCCTGTGTTTTCAACTTGCATTTATGGAGTTCCTAGTATAAGTTGGGCCCAGTATGTGGCTCTAGAGGTAAGATGCTGGACAACATAGAAAAAAATTCCTCCCTCACAAAGCTTAGAATAAGAGGGACAGGGCTGGGGATATAGCTCGCGATACAGACACCCGCCTGAGTTCCATTCCCAGTACCAAAAAAAGAGGGAGATACACATTAAACAAGGAGCAGATTAATTTGAATTGCAGTAAGTGCTATGAAGGAAATGTACAGAGGTAAATGGCACTAAACTTAGTCTGGCCCGGAGATAGGAAATCATCCCTGAGGAAGTTACACTTCAGCTGTGACCTGAGGGAGAAGTTGAGTGTAGCTTCATGCAGTGTGCAGTGTGTGTGTGTGTGTGTGTGTGCGTGTGTGTGTGTGACAAGGAAGGATGTGGAAAGAGATTCTGTTTTGTACAGAGGTCACCGATTGGCAGCTCATAAGCTGAACTCATTCCATAGATGTGATTTATTTGGCTTGCAGTTGAAAAATGTGGATTAGTTGGCCAACATTTAAAAATCAGGAGTTGTGACATTGAAGTCTAGAGGGTTTTTATGTTTGTTTGTTTGTTTGTTCTTTAGCTTCTGTTGAACACTGGCAAGCTCAGGCTTTGGTGGACAACAGTGGGAGCTGTGCTGGTGCTGGTGGCCTCCACGGTGTGGGTGTGCAGTCTGCCTCCCAGCTCCCCCAGCCACGGGCTGCTTCGTTTCTTGACATGGGCGCTCAAGGTTGTCAGTACCGAGAAATCAGTGCCATTAAGGAAGAGGGGATTGTCTTTTGAGTGCTGGCTTTGGCCTCAGGTAAATCCAGCCTAGGATTTTGGATCTGGAGCAAGTTTCTCCATCTCTGTTTTGGTTCTTCACTTGTTGAATGGGGAGGCCACTGCCTACTTTGGAGTGTTTTTTTTTTTTTTTTTTTTTTTGGTATGAGGATAATGTGTGTGAAGCACTTAACTTGGCTGTGTAAAGTGCTTGGATAATGAGTTGCTAGTGGTGACAGGAGCCCTGATGGTGGTATTGATGCCATCTCTTACCTTTTCTCCCAGCAGCATGTCATGGTTTAGTGGCCTCTTGGTCCCCAAAGTGGATGAACGAAAAACAGCCTGGGGTGAGCGCAATGGACAGAAGCGCATACGCCATGGGACTCGGGCCGGTGGCTTCTGCGCGCCACGCTATATGAGCTGCCTCCAGGATGCAGAGCCACCCAGCCCCGCCCCTGCAGCTCCTGCTCGCTGCCCCTGGCAGGATGAAGCCTTTGTCCGGAGGGCTGGGCCAGGCAAGGTTAGGGAGCTGGGGCTGCGGGCCGTGGCTCTGGGCTTCGAGGACACTGAGATGACCGCAGCAGCAGTGGGGACAGCTGAGGTGGCACCCGACGTAGCAAGCAGGAATGGGCGATCGTGCTGGCGCCACCTGGCGCGGGTGTTCCAGTCAAAGCAGTTCCGCTCAGCCAAGCTGGAGCGCCTGTACCAACGGTACTTCTTCCAGATGAACCAAAGCAGCCTGACACTGCTGATGGCAGTGCTCTTGCTGCTCACGGTTGTGCTGCTGGCCTTCCATGCTGCACCTGCCAGTCCCCAGCCTGCCTATGTGGCCCTGCTGGCCTGTGCTGCCACTCTTTTTGTGGCACTTATGGTGGTATGTAACCAACACAGCTTTCGCCAGGACTCCATGTGGGTGGTGAGCTATGTGGTGCTGGGCATCCTGGCAGCTGTGCAAGTCGGGGGTGCCCTGGCAGCCAACCCACGCAGCCCCTCAGCAGGCCTCTGGTGCCCCATGTTCTTTGTCTACATCACCTACACGCTCCTGCCCATCCGCATGCGGGCTGCTGTGCTCAGTGGCCTGGGCCTCTCCACCCTGCATTTGATCTTGGCCTGGCAACTCAACCAAGGTGATGCCTTCCTTTGGAAGCAGGTAGGTGTGGAGGGGATCAGTGCGGGGAGGGGGAGGGGGTTGGTAAGGCAAGGTGAGTGAGTCATGAGTGGAACCTGAGTGCAGGGACGTTTGGCTGTGCCTGGAAGGTCAGGTTTCTGAGGTGTGCCTGCCTCCACTTAGGATCTGGGCACAAGACACTGTCGAGTGGAAGGAGCACCCCAGGACTCAACCCTGTGCCCTGTGCATAGGCTAGTCTCCAGCTCTTTGGCCTGAGCCTGCTGAAATAATGCAGTCTTTAGAGACACGGTGGGACGGGGGTGGGAATATGGTGGGCTGTGGGTGGGGGCAGTGTTGAGAAAGCAGGCTTTATCTGGGATGTGGTATCACTGTCTCCAGGTTGACCCCTGAAGTTAAGGCCCTGGTGCCATCCCTGAAGGGCGGCTGTAGGTGTCCTGGAGCAGGATCTGGAGGAATGAGCAGGTTTCGGATGGACTTGGCAAAGGAAGAGCACCACTCTTCTGGACCAGAGCCATTTTTGGGGGGACAGGGATGGCAGAGAGCTGGGGTCAGTTCTCTCTTGGGCTTGGGGTGATTGTGAGTGTGGTTGGACTCCAAAAGAAAGGAGTGCTGGAAGCTGATGTCATGCCATTCTTACACGCTGGTGCCAGTGGCCTGGCAGCCCTGCCTTGAGGTTCTCTCCTGGTGCTGGCTACTCTAATTGGGCTTGAGTGTAGGCAATGTGGGGCTTGGTCTTACCCTATAGAGTGAGATTGAGGACTTGGCTGCTCCATGGGCTGCATTCTGCTCTGTGGGATCTTAGACAATTGACCTTACCTCTCCTAGCCTGATTTTCCTGGTGTGTAAAATGGGTAAAAGTACTGTCTCCCTATGAGTGTTGCTGTTGGTGCACCCCAACCCCTTCCCAGAGTAGAGTAGGACCCACTGGACAGGGTCAAACAGTTACCTGGGGGCAGTGAGCTGCGGGGAATGCTGCAGGGGCTTTTTGAGAGACCTGCTTGTGGGGTGTGTCATCTCAGGTCACCCTTGCCGAGGGAGCAAAAACAAAACAGCTGTAGGCACAGCCTCCTAATCAGCACCAGTCCTGAGCTGAGCTCTGCCTTGCTCACTGTGAAGGGCCAGCCTTTGCCTTGCCAATGGCTTGTGTCCTATAGCCCACTCTGGGCTCACCCGTGGGGAGGAAGTTGCTTAGAGCTACAGGGTGAGAAGCTGGGTGCCCTGGCATGGGGCCCTTCCCACCCAGCCTGTGCTCCAGGACAGAACGTACCTTTTTAAAGGTAACTTTATAGCCCGTTCATTTGTGGAACACGTGCCTGAAGGGCACTATTGATCGAACTTCTTAAAGGCCAGGTCCCTCTACCCTTGCTAGTCCCCCAACTTCTCTTCCAGGTTATTGTAACTCTGGGCTTTGGGGCTTCACTGTCCTCCTGGGAGGGAGGGAGCTCAGAGATGTTGGCTTCTTCCTCCCTTCCCCTCTGGCTGCTGCTGGTGGCAGATTTCGTCCCTGCTCCCAGCTGGCATGGTTCCCAGAGCCAGGCCTCTGAGTTGGGAGGCCTAACCTCAGAGAGGCCAGGGCTCCTGGCCTTCCACCTCCTGGGGGTGCCTGACTATAGTTTCACCCCTGTGGGTCTAGGCTGACACATTCTTGGGGTGGTACAGAAAACCATGCTGACCTTGTGCCCATCTGAGGGGTCAGGGCTGCCCACACAGCCTCCTCTGATCTGGGAACAATTCTCTTGCGCTGAGGAGCCTCTGGATGGGGTGGCCTTGAGGCCTCCCTTTTCTTAGGTCCAGCGCTGCTCATGCTTAGAGGAAGAATCTTTTGGACACACCAAGCAGTTTCACCCAGTGACCCCAGGCAAGCCTAGAGTCACCTCCAGTGGCCTGCATCCATTTTTTCCCCTCACAATTGGGCCGGGATATGTGTATGTACAGTTATTTCAGTCTCTCATCCCCCTTCCCCTTCCCTCCACCATGACTCACATTTTCCTCTTGGGCTTCTGGGGCCAGGAAGGGAAGTTGCCTGATTTGCTCCCCCCTTTCCTCCTACCCCACTGGGGACTATTCTTAGAAGCCCCAGAGGGAGATAGTGTGCCCCCTCTTCACCCCTGCTGCTGGGAAGGGAGCTTGGCTTGGTTGGTTTGGGGCCTCATATGCTGGCCTGGGAAGAGAAGCTGGGAGGCCTTTCTAGAGGGTCAGAGCTGGAAATGGCTAGGGCTTAGCCACACCAACCCTTCAATTTTACACATAGGAAACTGAGGTCCCAGAGGTTAAGGACTTGTCTAAGTCTGCAGGACTAGTTCTGGTTGGGGCAGTTGTGAGCTTTCCCTCCCTTCTCCCCAGCCAAAGCCCTGCCCCATTAACTCTGTGGTGGAGTTAGGTTAACCCCTGAGTTTCCAGAAACACTGAGGCCAGCTTCCTTGGGATGTGCTGCTCTCCAGCCAGTGCTGCCAAGGATGACTGAAGAGCCAAGTGTGTGTGCGTGGTTATACCTCAAGGGTTGGCCAGGGTTGGTCAGGCTGGGAATGACACCTTATCCCCAGTCAGTGGGAGTGTTTGTGTCAGTAGAATTGATGATTCCCAAGCCTCGGCTCTGAGGCTGAACAAGTGTTGGGGTCAGTGGTAGGAAAAGGACTCTTAGAAACCTGGCATGCATTAGAAAGTGGGGTTAGGACACAGGCTTTGGAGTCTGACTATCCTGGATTCAAGTCCTATTCCAGCCACACCAACTGTGCAGTCCTGGGCCATTTGCTGAGCTTCTTTTTCTTTTGAGACAGGTCTTACTAAGTAGCCCAGGCTGATCTCGAACTCTTCCTGCCTAAACCTCCTGAATGCTGGGATTACAGGCATGCAACCTTCTCTCCCCCTCCCCCCAGCTAGTCCCTCACTTTTATTTATTATTATTATTATCATTATTATTTTTGGTACCGGGGATCAAACTCACAACCTTGAGGCAGGCACTTGTGCCACTGAGCTATATCCCCTGCCCCAGTCCCTCACTTTTAAATTGGGATGCTGTTGCCTAATTCACAGAGTTTAAAGAACTATATTAATTAATGTATAGAAAGTATCCATGGAATCTTGGTACATTCCAGGGAGCCAACAATAATGATCATTATTGTTGTTCAGTCTGCAGGGCAGGAGATTTTATTTCCTCTTAAGAGATTTTATTTCCTGTTTGAGTTACAGATGAGCAAACAGAGACCCAAACAGACGAGCTGATTTGTCCTGGGTCACTCACAGAGGGACAAAGAGCTCAGGTCTCCTGGGTGCTGGCCTGTAAGGAAAACCACACAGGGAAGGTGCCTTTTGTTTGGATGTTTATGAGGCAGGATCGCAGGGTGCTGGAGCTGGGTAGTACCTGCCCTAGTTGATAGTCCTGCTCGCTGAAGCTGTGAAATGATCACTTTTCTAGTCATGGAGTGATCCCAGGCAGAGGGCTCGGATCTGGATTCCAGTAGGGAATGGGAAGGAAAGATTTGAGGGGTGGGGGCAGCTTGGGGACCGACAGGGTACAGACCCTGGCTTCCTCCCCAAGGAGTGTGTCTGGAAAGATCCTTTCAGGTTGCACGCACATGTGTGTGTGTTGGGAAGTGGTCTTTCATCTGCCTGTGCCGCCCTTCTGCAGCTTGGTGCTAACATGGTACTGTTCCTCTGCACCAATGTCATCGGCATCTGCACACATTACCCGGCTGAAGTATCTCAGCGCCAGGCCTTTCAAGAGACCCGTGGTTATATCCAGGCTCGGCTGCATCTGCAGCATGAAAATCGGCAGCAGGTGGGGCTGCTTCCCCCAACCAGGATGTTCCCTTATCACCCCCCCACACACACCTTTGCAGATTGGATCTGCTGCTTTATCCAACTCTGGGGGATCCTGTGTGAATGATTCCCCCTGGACTGTACAGACGGCCCCTGTGACACTAGGGCTCTGCCTGCCTGAGGGTGTGAGACAGTAGATGGGAGCACATCTGGAGGATTGAGTGGGGGCTGACCAGAGAGGGCTAGGATAGATGTCTGCAGTGGGCTCTGGTGGGGTGCGTCTATCTACAGTCCTGAAGAGCTCAGGTCACCAGAGGGATGTGGGAGGGCTCTGGGAATGTGGAAGAATTAAGAGGCTCAAAATGTGAGGCAGAGATGATAGCAGTGCCCTGTTGGAACCACTGGTCTAGGAGCGGCTGCTGCTGTCGGTGTTGCCCCAGCACGTTGCCATGGAGATGAAAGAAGACATCAACACAAAAAAAGAAGACATGATGTTCCACAAGATCTACATCCAGAAGCATGACAACGTTAGGTAGGGTGGGAATGGGAGGGTGCCAAGAGGGTGGGGTGAGGGTTTGAGAGTCCGCTGCACAGCCCATGTATCCTTTGCTGTCACCCACAGCATCCTATTTGCAGACATTGAGGGCTTTACCAGCCTGGCCTCCCAGTGCACTGCGCAGGAGCTGGTCATGACCTTGAATGAACTCTTTGCCCGGTTTGACAAGCTGGCCGCGGTGAGGGTGCTGGGGCTTGGGGACAGTGTGCCAAGTGTGGTGAGAGCACAGCCTTGCTGGTGGCACCTAGGGGTGTGGGGGCAGATAGCATCTGCAGTGAGGCTGGGTGGGTAAGAAAGTAAAGGTGACCCTTCCCTCCACCTCTTCCCCTTCAGGAAAATCATTGCCTGAGGATCAAGATCTTAGGGGACTGTTACTACTGTGTGTCAGGGCTGCCGGAGGCCCGGGCAGACCATGCCCACTGCTGTGTGGAGATGGGGGTGGATATGATCGAGGCCATATCGTAAGCAGTGCCCCATCCCCAGGCTTCCTGGAATTGTGGATGCCCCAGACTGCTACTACTCTGACGTGTTCTCAGGAATTCTCCTACCTTGGCTCTTTCTCTAGCCTCTGTGAAGACCCATGTTCACCCTTGGACTTTAGCCATCTTGGAGGTGGGGGGGGCTAGGGTAACGGGGGATTTGGGGTAGCAGAGATGCCAGCTTAGGAGACCAGAGGTGAGAATGGTGATTCCTCCTCAGCCAGCTCAGTCCTACGAGATGCTGTGGCCCTTGCTGAACACAGCTCTCAAACCTTTGTGCTTGAGCCCCTGTGCAGCCTTTTTACCACATGCAGCTTGTACTGTGCTCCTGTCTCCTGCATCTGGGTCTGTCCGTGCTTACTGGACTGCCTGGGTTCTGGGCTGGGGGAGGGGAAGACTGTGCCAGGAGCTGATTCAGAGCTGCACTTTTCCAGGCTAGTACGTGAAGTGACGGGTGTGAATGTGAACATGCGTGTGGGCATCCACAGCGGGCGCGTGCACTGTGGTGTACTTGGTCTGCGGAAATGGCAGTTTGATGTGTGGTCCAATGATGTGACCCTGGCCAACCACATGGAGGCGGGAGGCCGGGCTGGGTGAGTGGAGGGGTCCAGGCGGTTGGGGTTTGGGAACAAGGTGGGAGAGCTGCGGTCTTACCACCTGCCCCCTGCACAGCCGCATCCATATCACTCGGGCCACGCTGCAGTACCTAAACGGGGACTATGAGGTAGAGCCAGGTCGTGGCGGTGAGCGCAACGCATATCTCAAGGAGCAACGCATTGAGACCTTCCTCATCCTGGGAGCCAGCCAGAAACGGGTCAGGGCCAGGGCCCGGCTGAGGGTGGGGAGGCAGGCGTGGAGAGGGTCAGACTGGGGGGGTGCTGTTAGAGACCTTCTTAAGGCCCCTCCTCTGAGCCCGTACCCACGTGGCCCGCACAGAAAGAGGAGAAGGCCATGCTGGCCAGGCTGCAGCGGACGCGGGCCAATTCCATAGAAGGGCTGATGCCACGCTGGGTACCTGACCGTGCCTTTTCCCGGACCAAGGACTCCAAGGCTTTCCGCCAGATGGTGAGGAGCCCTCAGCACCAGGACCTGGGCTTTCAATTTCTTGTCTCTCTCTCTTTCTGCTCCATTGTCCTTCCTGCAGCTTCCATCTCCATCTATGCTTTCTGACATCGGGGTCAGGAGAGATGATTTCATCCCAGGTGTCCCAAGTCCCCCAAGTGTGGGTGTTGAGGGGGGAGACACCCTAGATAGTGTATTAGGGAGGGAAAATGTAACTTCAGAGGTGAAGATAGCTGGGCCCTGCACTTTACTCATACACTCTTATCTCCTTCTCTAGGGCATTGATGATTCCAGCAAGGACAAGTAAGTCAGGTTATTGGGGCGGGGATGAGGAGGGAAATGCCCTTGTGCCTTGGATGGGGCTGTGGACCTGAGATCCTCTTTCCTGGGCCTTTGATTGTATTGTGTGGGAGTAAGAACCATGCATGCTCACACACCCTTCTCCCTTTGCTAATCGTACGGCACGGCTCAGGCACCTTGTAAAATACACCCCCTGTCCTCAGCCGGGGTGCTCAGGATGCTCTCAATCCTGAGGATGAGGTGGATGAGTTCCTGGGCCGTGCCATTGATGCCCGCAGCATCGATCAGCTGCGTAAGGACCACGTGCGCCGGTTCCTGCTCACCTTCCAGAGAGAGGATCTTGAGAAGAAGGTTTGCGAGATGGGGTAGAAGAAGAAGGGTTTGTAGGAGAGGCAGGTCCAGGCAAGGCAAGGTTGAGCAGGTAGTGTTTGGGGGAATGGGAAGGGACTACAGAGCAGAGGAGAATTCACATCAGTTGGGCCAACTGCTTCTCCCCTTGAGGCCCCTGGTTGTGCCCTGCAGAACCCAGGGCCCAGCTCAGCCTCTTCTCCCTCAGTACTCACGGAAGGTGGATCCCCGCTTTGGAGCCTACGTTGCCTGTGCCCTGTTGGTCTTCTGCTTCATCTGCTTCATCCAGCTCCTCATCTTCCCACAGTGAGAGCCCTGCCCCTTTTCACCATTTCCCAGACCTTCATAAATGCCAAGCAGGCCCCTGGCCCCTGCAGCCTGCACCCCTGCCTGTACCAGGGTTGGGGACAAGGATGCCCAGATATTACTAACATTTTCCCTGGCCCTGCCCCAGCTCCACCCTGATGTTTGGGATCTACGCCAGTATCTTCCTGCTGTTGTTGGTCACTGTGCTGATCTGTGCTGTGTACTCCTGTGGTTCTGTATGTAGAGGGACTTCCCTAGGGCTTTGGGGGTGGGCAAGGAAGAGGTCCTGCTGGGAGAGGGAGGAGAAGTTATACCTCTCTTGCTGGGCCCCTGCCTGGTTAGCCTTCCTTCTTAGCTCATGTGCCTTCTACCTCTTGGTCTGTCGCTACTCCAGCTGTTCCCTAAGGCCCTACAACATCTGTCCCGAGGTATCGTTCGCTCTCGGGCACACAGCACCGCAGTTGGCATCTTTTCAGTTCTGCTTGTGTTCATTGCTGCCATTGCCAACATGGTAAGGATCCAGTGGGAGTACTCCTGCCTTTGCTCTGTGCCAGACACTGCTTTGGCACTGGGAATGCAGGGGGAATAAAACGTGTTTCCTACCCTCAAGGAACCCGCTGTCCTGGAGGAGGGTGGGGAGGTTAACTCCAGTTTCCCCTCTAATTTCCCCACTTTGTCATCATCCCTGAGAACTTTGGCCTTTGGCTATAAGGGACCTGGGCATGACCCTTGCAATCCTTTCAGTCCGTGGTTAACCTTACATATGCTGGCTTTTGCAGTTCACCTGTAACCACACACCTATACGGACATGTGCTGCCAGGATGCTGAATGTAACACCTGCTGACATCACTGCCTGCCACCTACAACAGCTCAATTACTCTCTGGGCCTGGATGCTCCCCTGTGTGAGGACACCGTGCCCACCTGCAGCTTCCCTGAGGTGTCCAAGCAGTGTTCAAGCAGAGGGAGGTGTCCTGGCACAGTTACAGTCTCTGTGTGCCAGGCCTGGTGATGGGCACTGGGAATCCAGAACTCATTAGAGTTCCTAACTCCAAGAGCAGCCAGGGGCCCTGGCGTGGTGTAGGTTGGAGGCAGAGGGTGGAGGGTATTGGGGTTTGATGGTTGAAGGGGGTGACATAGGTCAGGCAAGGGAGTGCAGGGCTTTTCCTGCCCTGGGTGCTGTGGCCTCTGCCATCATCCAATGCTGCTTCTACCGTTGCCCCCCTCCCCAGTACTTCATCGGGAACATGTTGCTGAGTCTCTTGGCCAGTTCTGTCTTCCTGCACATCAGCAGTATCGGCAAGTTGGCCATGATCTTCATCTTGGGGCTGATCTATTTGGTGCTGCTTCTGTTGGGTCCCCCAGCCACCATCTTTGACAACTATGACCTACTACTTGGCGTCCACGGCTTGTAAGTTTATGTTGAGCCCCTCTAATGTCCCAGGAGTCTCAACCCTGCTGGGTCACTGAGAACCTCTCTAGTGCCCAGGACCTTGTACCTTGGGAATCCTGCAATTCACCCTTGGAGAAGGAAGGAGATGGGGGAGTTCCTGGCATGTTACCCCAAAGAAACATCAGTCCCGGGAAATCCCTGCATCTTTAGGCTAAACAATGAAAAAATAATAATTCCCTCGTATTTGCATGGTGCTTTCCTGCCTACTGTTTTAATCACCTGCTTGGTGGCAGAGTCCTAGCTAGGAAGCAAAACTTATGACTCCTACTTGAGGGCTTTGGCTGGGATACCACGTTGGTTTTTCCTTCCCAAAGCCCCATCCTTTGTGATACATGGCCATAGCTTGTTGTAGAAACAGCCTCTGGAGTTTGCTGGGTTCAAATCCCTGCTCTGCTGCTCATTAGTTGTGTAACCTCCGACAGGTGAGTTAACTTTTCTGAGTTCAGTTTTCTCATCTGTCAAATGGCAAACCCATCTTTATCACTGGGTAGTGGTAAAGGTTATAGTAGCTAACATTTGTGAAGACTTATTTCATGCAGGCATGTGCTAAGCTTTGCATATGCATTATTTAGATCTGATCCCAATTTTACTCATGAGAAAACAGGCTTTGACGGTCTAAGTCACTTGTCCCAGGTTACACAGTTGGTAAGTAGTTGAGCCACTAAGTAGTTTCTCTTAACTCTGCTCTTAAGGAGTTAATTCATTTAAGGCAAGACCCTGGCCCAGTGCATGACTAGTGATACGGCTTGGCAGTGCAGTCTCTTTCCCCTCCATGCCTGCCCAGCCATTCAGCAAGCACCGATAAGTTCTCTCTTGTATCTTCCTACCAGGACTTCTTCCAATGAGACCTTCAGTGGGTTGGACTGGTAAGTGAGGGATCTGGGACAGCAAAGGGTGAGGCTGGTGGATGCCTGCATCAGGCGCCAAACACAGCTCTGCTTATCCTCAGCCCAGCTGTAGGAAGGGTGGCACTGAAATACATGACACCTGTGATTCTGCTGGTGTTTGCGCTGGCACTGTATCTACATGCCCAGCAGGTGGAGTCAACTGCCCGCCTGGATTTCCTCTGGAAACTGCAGGTGACTAGGGTGGGCCTTTAGGGGAATGGACGGGCGGTGGGGGCCAAGCCAGAAATGTATGTCTAGCTTGCTAAGGCTCAGGGTACCCTAAGGCCACTCTGTTCCATGCTGCCTTTGTGTCCATTCTCAGTCCCCTATCCAACCCTTCCTGGCATTTCTGCCTGTTCTTTAGGCCTCATCTATCCATGCCCTAGGCCACTGCATCTACCCCTGTGAGTGCTGGGCAGTGGGTGATGGGTATGGTGTTCACAGGCAACAGGGGAGAAGGAGGAGATGGAAGAGCTCCAGGCATACAACCGGCGGCTGCTGCATAACATCCTGCCTAAGGACGTGGCTGCCCACTTCTTGGCCCGGGAGCGCAGGAACGATGAGCTCTACTATCAGTCCTGTGAGTGTGTGGCTGTCATGTTTGCCTCCATTGCCAACTTCTCTGAGTTCTATGTGGAGCTGGAGGCCAACAACGAGGGTGTTGAGTGCCTGCGGCTGCTCAATGAGATCATCGCTGACTTTGATGAGGTACTTTCCAACTGGCTGGTGGCGGCAGAGTAGAGGGATTTGGGGACCACGGGAGTAGAGGGAATGTTGAATGAGAAGGCCACAGTCCGAGGGGCTGGGTGGTACTTGGAGAAGGGGAGATTTAGTGGGATCTAGAGATGTCATGGGTAGGGACAGTGGAATCGGGGACAAGCGCCCATGGAGGTGTCGGAGGGAACAGAGTCATCCCAGTGAGGCCCTGTTGGGGAGCAAAAGAGAACACAAGGATCTGTGGGAGACAGCAGAGGGGCCAGATAGATGTCTGGAAGAGGATAACAGCAGTGTGTGGATAGAACCCCAAGAGACCAAACAAGCAAGGTAGTTCCCTGAATAGAGAAAATGGAAGCAAAATGTAAGAAGTTGTCCTGAGCATCGTGGTCTATAATGAGCTAGTCACCATTCCAGAGGGAATCCTTTCCTTACTTGGGGGCACCACTCCCCAAAAGGTGAGGATCAGAGTAACTGATGGCTCAGCCCCCTTTTTGCTTATCTGTGGTAGCCATCACAGTTGACTTGGCTCCTTGATCCTGCACTGACAACAGCACCTGGAAGCAGGCCCACCCACTAAGATGAGGGGACTACTGTGACAGGGAAGGGAGGGAGGTAGTCATAGCATGGCAAGGAGTGAGGCAGGGCTCAGTGGGGCAGGGCTGGGTTTGACCTCTTTGGCTCAGATAGATCTCTGCCTTGCCCAGATTATCAGTGAGGAGCAGTTCCGGCAGCTGGAGAAGATAAAGACAATTGGTAGTACCTACATGGCTGCCTCTGGGCTGAACGCCAGCACCTACGATCAGGTGGGCCGCTCCCACATCACTGCCCTTGCAGACTACGCCATGCGGCTCATGGAGCAGATGAAGCACATCAACGAGCACTCCTTCAACAATTTTCAGATGAAGATCGGTGAGAGGGCCTGGCTCTTGGCAGCTTCTCCCAGGGCTGCTTAGGGGTGAAGCTGAGTGTACGGGCTTGGGCGGGGTCACAGGGCTCCTATGGGGTTCTCTTCCCTTCCATTCTCTATATTGTGTTATACACAGAGACCATTTACTGTGGGCCTACTATGGGTTGGCCTCAGTCCTAGGTATTTTAAGTGCATTTAATCCTTTCATCACCTGCTTTTTAAAGATAAGGAGCTGGGCATGGTGGTGCATGCCTGTAACTCTAGCCCTCCAGAGGCTGAGGCAGGAGGATTGCCATAGTTTGAAGCCAGCCTGGTCTACATAGTGAGTTCAAGACCAGCCTGAACTACGTAGGGAGATCCTGTGGTTTTGTTTTTGTTTCTCTGGTACCAGGGATTGAACTCACAACCTCACACTTAGCCAGGCAATAGACCCTGAGTTTAAAAAAAAAAGCTTAGAAAAACTGACTCAGCCAGAAAAGGTAAGTGGCTAAGATAGGATTTGAAACCAAGCTTTTCTGCGCTCCAGTGTCTGTGTCCTTTTCTGTGGCTAGTCCGAGAAGAGGTGTTTCTTCTCAGGTGCACTGGTGGAAGGCAGTGGTTAATAGCATGGGTTCTGGAGTCAGATTGGTTTGACTTCTGGCAGTTGTACTTACCGCTTTACACCAGTACCTTTCTGTAAAATGAGAATAACAATACCAGTGTTGGAGAGGTGGTGAGAGGGTGCAGCAAAGTAAAATGCTT
This sequence comes from Dolichotis patagonum, assembly GCA_004027295.1. Taxonomy (NCBI): domain Eukaryota; kingdom Metazoa; phylum Chordata; class Mammalia; order Rodentia; family Caviidae; genus Dolichotis; species Dolichotis patagonum. The sequence continues at coordinate 18,077 of PVJX010013745.1, forward strand.
TCCAGTAGTTAGCGCAGAAGTGAGCCCTCAGTAGATTAACTACTGTTATAGCAGTTGTTTCAACTGGGGGAGCTTTGCAGCCCACCAGCCCAGGTCTTTTTTTTTCTTGAGATATTTTGCTGTGTAGTTCCGTCTGGTCTTGAACTGACTATGTAGCGCAGGCTGACTCTGAACTTATGGCAGTCCTGCCTCCAGTCTCCAAGTGCTGCAGTTACAAAGTCTTCATTTTCTTTTTTTTTTTTATTGGTATCGGGATCAAACTCACGACCACACGCTTGCAAGGCAGGCACTTATGCCACTGAACTAAATCCCTAGCCCCAAAATTCTGATGTGTTTTTTTTTTTTTTTTTTTTTTTTTTTTTGGTGACAGGGATTGAACTCATGACCTTGTGCTTGCCAGGCTGGCACTTGAACCACTGAGCTAAATCCCCGGTCTCTGCAGTTACAGACGTCTACTTCCATGCTTGGTTTTTTTTGTTGTTGTTGTTTTTTGTTTTTTTTTAATACGAGGTACTGGGGATTCGATCCAGAACCGTCACACTGAGCTACATTGTTTTAGTTTTTAATTTTGAGATATAGTTTTGCTAATTCACTAAGTTGCCCAGGTTAGCTTGAATTTGTGATCCTCCTGAACCTTCCAGAGTGCTGGTATTAAAGAGACACATCATCATGCCTAGCACCAGGACTTCTATTCTTTACCACCAGATTTGTGCCTCTCTACTTTTTCCTCTGGGCCTTCCTCAAGATTCCAGGAGGTGGGATGACTTTCTAGGCTGGCCCTGAAGCATTCACTAGTCTCAGTCTCTTGCCTTTCTTCCCACCTCAGGGCTGAATATGGGCCCAGTCGTGGCAGGTGTTATTGGAGCTCGGAAGCCACAGTATGACATCTGGGGGAACACAGTAAATGTCTCTAGTCGTATGGACAGCACAGGTGTGCCTGACCGGATACAGGTGAGGGGGCTGTGAGGCAAGGATGGGAGGGGTATGGGTTCAGTGGGCTTCCATAAGTCTCTGCAGGACAGGGGCAGGGTGGCAGTCTTCTGTGGTGGGCGGGGCAAGGGTTGGGGAGGGGAGCTGGCCTGAATAGAGAACCCCTGGGCTTCTGCAAATGCAGCAGGAAGGATTGCAGGCTAAGCAGGCTTCCCTCCCACTCCCCTAGGTGACCACGGACCTGTACCAGGTTCTAGCTGCCAAGGGCTACCAACTGGAGTGTCGAGGGGTGGTCAAGGTGAAGGGCAAGGGGGAGATGATCACCTACTTCCTCAATGGGGGCCCTGGCAGTTAGCAGGGCCCAGCTGCAGATTCAGCTCAAGGGACCAAGGTGGGCATTGAGTGGACTCTGTACTTGCTGGGTGGAGCTGTGCCAGGGGACACTGAGCCTCCAAGACCTCGCTGGTCACCAAAGGGAACACCCCAGCAGGTTGTACTTGGACCATGCTCGCCTGCCCTCAGACTGGTGAACAGGGACACCGAGATTATGCAACTGACTTTCTTTTTTAAACGGGGTTGGGCTGTTTCTTCTCCTTTCTTCCAGCTTGTGGGAGCAAAAGGGAGCAGTACAGGCAGGGGAGCCCTCCTGCCTGAGAGATTAAAATGGCAATTTGCCATGCCTACCCTTTTCTTGTCTGGACAACAGGCTCAGGGCTGGGTCTTTCCTTTCCCTGTTTCCTGGGAATATTTTGTACAAACACTGGGGCAGGCATGAGGAGTACCTATTCCACACTTGCCTTTGCTATGCCTGTGTCCCCAGCACTAGTCCTGGGTACTGCTAGTCCTAGCCAGGCCTCCTTTCTGGGCACAGGGCAGGACAGAGACGTTCTGAGGACCCAGCTCTATCTACATTTCAGGGGAATGTTTCCATTTGCCAAATCCTAGTCCCATGTTCTGTCCCCAAAGGGGAACAAAGGGACTGTGATAGTTCAGTTAGCCCCAGTTCCTGCATGTTCCAGGGAAAGGGGTGTGTGGCCTCACTGGTACTGTGAAAATGCCCAGCCAGAGAGCCAGCCTGTGTGGGGGTGTGGAGATTTCAGATGATCAGAAGCTGGACATTTCACCTACAGGTGCCAAAGAACGCAGGCAGCTAGGTAGGGGGATGGAGCCAGGCTTGATCTGAGGCTTAGCCATAGCTAGGATCAGGTCCCTTGGTCCCAGCACTTGCTTGCTGGCAAGGGGGCATGAAGCTTCTCTGCCCCTTCTATTGCCAAATAGAAAAGGGTCAGGGCACAGAGGAAGATGACCCTGATCCCAAACTTGGCCTCCCAAGTCTCTGCCCCTGGGAGGGTCTGTGTGTTTGTGTAACTGTGTGTGCATGTTGCTCTTTGCGTGCGTATCTGTTTCCCAGGTCTGTGTATGTCCTTGTGCTCCTGCTCCTCAGCTCTCACCCAGGTTGCCTCTCTTCTGTGGGCCTTTTGTCTTCTGGGAATAAGGCTGGGTCTCCTATTTCAAGGGACGAAGGGAGCTGCCCAACTTGCACAGGAGTGGGATGGGGTATGGAGCAAAAGGAGGGTGGCCTGGGGAGAGGAGTCCTTTTTGTGCCAAATCCCTAAGTGCCATTTGGGGCCATGTGTACAGTATGACTGTCTCCTTGTTTCAGGCAGGGACCCAAGTGCCTGCTTGAGCCTCAGTGCTCCATGCACTTGAACTGTCGAGGGTTTAGCGGGTGGGCAGAGACTGAGGGATTTCCTGGGTTCCCCAGCTTATGTCCTGGGTATGTTATGCTTTGGGCCTGGGGCAGCATGGGATCCTTCTGAGGACCCGGATACTGGTACTATGGGGTGGGGAAGGGGGATCTTAAACTAGGCTTTCCTGGAGCCTTCAGCTTGAGTGTATCATGTTCCTCACTCCCAATCCCCATGAAGCCTGCAGGGGCTGCTGGAAGGGTTAAAAGTTGGACTCTATGGCTGGGAAAGTTGCTCAGTGCTAAAGTGCTTGCCTAGCATGCACAAGGCTCTGAGTTCAATCCGCAGTGCCACAAAAAAACAAAACAAAGCAAACAATCAAAGTCGGACTCTAGATTCCCTTCCTATCCTTACTTTCCTTTTACCCCTTTCCCCGCAGTCTCCTGGACTCTGGCCTGAAGTGGCTGGTGCCTTGGTTTCTCTGTCTATGCTTATTTAAGCCAGAGATATTAGCGCGAGTTTTGTTTGAAGATCATTTTGTCCTTTGAAGTGTCTGGAGAAGCAGAGGAGAAAGGAGTTGGGCTGGAAGGGGCAGTATTGCACTTGCCCCTCCTCATGCTCCTTCGGACACACCAGCTCCTTACAGAGGTCTGTTTCTGGCTTGGTACTGCCTGCCTTGGGGCTCTCCATGCATCAGCCAGTGAACCACCAGGCATTTCATTAGCCAGGGCAGAGGAGGAGAAAAGCTAGCTGCTTCAGACAGAAAACTGACTCCCCTTCGCATCCAGGTATATTCCTGGATAGGAGGGATCCCTTGGTGCCATGGGAAGAAGAGGAAGGTGTGAGAGAGCGAGAGCGGGAAGACCTCACCCTTGGGTGATTTGTCTCTGCTTCTTGTCAGGTGGGAGGGTCCTGTCCACACCGGGCTCCCTGTGCCGCAGTGCCAGTCTGCTCTTCCCCTCAGTTGCCGCTGGCCCTCTCCTCACCAGCTGTGGAGGAGTTGGGAAGGGAGGCCATGGGCTTTGGTTCTGCAATGTAACCACTGTGGGAGTGGGGGAGGGTGGTGTACCATGTATTTCAGTGAAATATTTAATATATTTAAATATCAATAAAATCAAATTCTTTGTAAAATTTCCTGTTCTCTGCAGCTGTTCTGGGCTCTGGGCTGGGTCAGAAGTGGCAAAGCCTGGTACAGAAGTCAACCTCCTGCTCCAGGGTTCTATGGGTTACTCATATCTGTGGTCTGACAGCTTCTTGTGGCTTTTTCCCTGCCAAGGTGAAACCTCTGTATCTTCAGAGCGCATGATTGCTTTAGGCCTTTAAAAGCATGGGAATAGGTGTGTGTTCCCAGATTTGTTACTCTGACCCTTGTCATTCATGAGCTAAATAAAGATGCCTGCGGTTTCCCTTCTAGGGCCTTGACCCCTTCCAAACATCCTATACCAAGATCTGACCTCTTCAGGAATCTCACACACTTGCTCTCACAGCAGTCTGGATTTTGGCGTATTTCCCCATCCCTCTCCCCCTTCTCCCAGTGACAAAGTGACTGCTAGTCCAATTTGTTTACTTTGCTTTCTTGATCCCCTCCTGCAATCAGTAAGTTATACAACTGGGATACTTCTCCCTCTTTCCCCAATTTATACTCCTTTCATGCTTCATCTGTCCATCTGCAACCATATTGTCCTCAATATTGACTGAAGGTTCTGTCGTTGAGAATACAGTGATCCATAAACCTGGAAGAGAGACAGGGTCTCATATTCAGTCTGTAAGGTGGGGAGATACCCTTAAATATAAATGGTCCTCTGACTGCCTCAGGTCAGAATGGGCAGGATAAAGTAGTGCTGCCAATGGGTGGTGGGTTGGGCAGATAGCAGTGACAGGAGAAGACATACCCCAGGGACCCACAGGAATGCTACAGACATTTGTGCCTTCTCAGAAGTCACTCTGCACAAGGTAAAACACAAAGCCGACATAAGTGTTTAAGTCTATTGAACGTTACCACTGCCCAGATTCTGAAGCCAAATCTTACTAATACCCAAACTTCTCTTCCGATTCCCTGACTCTGAGTGGAGATAAAACAGTATCTTAGGATTTTGGTGATAGCACAGTACCTCCCTTGGTGTAACCCCTCGTGGCCTACCTGGTCATTGGGCTTTTAATGAGACAGTGGCGTGGGCTTTGGATCCATGGCATGGTTTCCTGTGGATGTATTCCTGGATCATGGGACCACCAGAAGCTGAAGTTCTGAGCATCAGTCAGAGGAACTCTGAAGACCTGATTGGGGACTGAATAGGTTGGGGCAAGGGCAGGTTATTTGAATTCCTTCAGACTCTGCTCACTGTTCGGCCTCTGGGCAGCAAAAGCCCAGCCTACCAAATGGGCCTGACCAGGTACTCAGAAGTCCTGGGAATGTGGTCATCACACCTGGCTTCACTTCTGGATTGCAGTATCTCACACCCCTCATAGTCAGATGAGTTAGCCTGGATTCTCCCTACTGTTAGAGAGCTTCCCCAGATGCTAAGATGGTAGGAAAACAAGTGGTCAACTCACTTAGAAAATGTACAAGGTAAGGGTCTACTGATTCATCACTTTTCATTTTTTCTGGTCTTAATCATTCTCATTCCTTTATTTTACTGTGTTTGTTTTGTTTTGTATTTTTTGGTACCTGGGATTGAACTCATGACCTCATGCTTGTATGCCACTGAGCTAAATCCCCAGCCTCATTCTCATTCCTCCCTTTTTTCTCTCAAATGCCTTCCTTTGCCCATCCCAGATAAACCTCTGAAAGTTACATTTCTTTTTTTTGAGACAAAGTCTCACTATGGCCTGGAATTCATGGAAATCCTCCTGCTTCAGCCTCGTGAGTGTTGGAATTATAGGTGTGACTAGCTTTCTCTTTTTGAGACAGGGTCTCACTATGCAGAGTTCAGGCTGGCCTTGCATTTACAATGTAGTCACAGTCTTCTTGCCTCAGCAACCCCCTCTCCAACCTCCCTGTAGTGCTGGGATTATAGGTATATACCACCACACCCAGGGTTACTAGTTTTTCAAGAAAATATATTTCCAGGGACTGAAAGTGTAGCTTAATGGTAGAGTCCTTGCCTAGCATATAAAGGCCCTGGGTTCAGTCCCTACACCACACATGTACACATACTTTGTTAGTTTGTTTTTGAGACAGGGTCTCACTATGTAGTACAGGCTGGCCTTGAACTCACCTCGATCCTTTTGCCTCACCCACCATGTGTGTGCACTGCCATGCCTGGTCACTTTTTTTTTTGGTACTGGGGATTGTACTCATGACCTCACACTTGCCAGGCAGGTCCTTGTGCCACTGAGCTATAGCCCTGGCCCCTGGCAACTTTTAACTATTTGTATGAATTTAATTCTAGCAGTGTATAAAATTTATATATTCTTAGAATTATGGTGGTTCACACCTATAATCCTATGGTAATCCCAGTATTTGAAAGGGTTGAGGCAGGAGGATTGCTGGGAATTCAAAACCAGCCAGGGCTACGTAAGTATGTTCTAGGCCAGCCTACACAACACAGGGAGACCCTTGTCTCAACAAAACAAAACAAAACAAAACACAAAAAACTAACAGCTTTCAGAGATTTACCAGTCTACATACTAAGACCCTATCTCAGAAAAATAAAAAAAATTTTAAAAAGCCAAAAAACCCCTACCTGTAATCCTAGTACTTAGGTGGCTACAATTGTAAGTTCAAGGCCAGGCTAAACTCTTACATAGTGTGGCCCTGTCTCAAAAACAAACTCCCCAAACAAAACAAAACTGCTGGGGAGGCTTAGGGAGGGGACTACAAGTTTGAATCCAGCCAGGGCAGTTTAGTGATTTAGCAAAACCTGTCTCACACTATGAAAAAAGATTGGGAGTGTAGCTCAGTGAAAAGGTCCTGGGTTTTATCCCCAGTACTGAAAGAAAAACAAAAAAGTTTTACTGTCAGGAGGCTGAGGCAGGAGGATGTTTGAGGTCAGTCTGAGCAACTTAGTGAGACCCTGCCTCAGATACGAAAGGGCTGCGAGTGTAATTCAGTGGGAGAGTTGTTTCCTGCCATGCACAAAGGCACTGTGATATAGTCTCAGCACTGAAAAAAGTTAGTTATTAGAAATAACTCTAAGATACCCTTCTTCCTACGTATGCCTGTTTTGGCTTCTAAAATTGTTTTTGTTTTTTAAATTAAACATGAAGACAACTTTAGACAGATTCATAGACAGTTATAAGAAATATTACTTAGACAACCCATGTACACCCTTCACTCAAAGGTAATAACTAGAAAAACTATAGTACATTATCATAACCAAGGTACTGACATACTGATACAGGACAGTTCTATCACCCTAATCTTGGTATTGCCATTTTGTAACCTTGATAATCAATGATCTGCTTATTTCTATAAATTTTCCATTTTAAAAATGTTATATAAATGGCATACAGATTGTGATCTTTTGAGGATTGGCCTTTGTTGTTTCGATCTCTTTAGGCAGGGTTTTGCTACATAGTTGGCCTTGATTTGTGATCTTTCTCTCTCAGCCTCCAGAGTGATGGGATTGCAGTGTGTGCCACCATGCCTGGGCAGGCTGACTTTCTCTACAGGGCATAATTCTCCAGAGAATCCTACAATGTACTGTGTGTATCAGGAATTTGTCCTTCATCCCTTTTTGTAACAATGCTAACGAGTACTCCAGTTTTTAAAGGGTTCATAGAGTAACTTGTCCTCTTTGTCCCTAAAGGATCTTGCCCAAGGTCATACAGTTTATTTAGAGTTTAAACTCAGATGAGTCAAATTCCAAAGCTGTTGTTTATTATACCATTCCTCATGTACAATATATGATAATATACAAACTACTTCCCTAAACTGTTTTAGTTTTGGTGTGATCATCACAATTCTTTAGTACAGCAGTAGAGCAGCCATTCTCACTTTCTATTTTGTGTAAAATGAATGAGGAGGGCAGTGTGTGGTGGCCCACACCTGTGATTCCAGCACTGAAGAAGCTGAGGCAAAAGGATCACTGAATTCAAGTGAATTCAAGACCAACCTAGGCTACATAGGGAGACCTCTCAAAAAAACAAAACAAAAATGTTTTTTAAAATAAAAATAAAACGCCAGGCATGGTGGTACACACCTGTAATCCTAGCACTTGGGAGGCTGAGGCAGGAGGACTGCTGTGAATTTGAGAGCAGCCTGGGCAACATAGCAAAACCCTGTCTCAAAAATGCTGGGTATGGTGGTGCACACCTATGATCTCAGCACTTGGGAGGCTGAGGCAGGAGGACTGCTATGAGTTTGAGGCCAGCCTGCACTACACAGTGAGACCCTGCCCCAAAACAAAAACAAACACCCAAGCAAAATAAAATGAAGAAGCAAGATACTAACGGGTAAGTGACTTACTCAAGGTGAGCTGTCTAAAGGAGGCAGAACCTGGATCTTGTGCGTCCATATCTGATTCAGTTTATATTTTATCATGCTCATTCAGCATTCAAGTTTACTCTCTCCCATTTCTCTGTCTGCCTTCCTGGCTCCCCAGCCCCCACCTGTGGTCCATGATGTCCCAGCCATTGATCAGAAACACAAATGTATCTTTTTACTTACACCTCTTTAATAACACCTTCTGTACAGCTTCATGGTACCTCATGTGGCTATTCTGGTGCACGGAATAATTCCCATGTTCTGATGTAATGGGGGGAAGCCTAGTGGGCACTGGTTGCTTCTGATCTGAAATGAGAACAGTTATTCTGAGCAAAGCAGATGAAGTTATTTGATTTTCTGATTCCCTCATCTCCACGCCAATTAGCTATATGGCAAGGCTGTCTCCTAGCCACTCACATCTGATTTTGAGGATGTCAAGGATCAAATCACTATGGCTGTGACGGAGGAAGTAAGGGAAGGAAGGAGGACCTTGTGATCACAGGAACTCCCTCACCGCTCTCTTGCTCCTCTCTGACGTGCCAGGTTTGAGTGGCCTCTGATTAGACTCAGGATGTTGGACACTTAGGGTTAGAGCAGGTGAAAGTACCTTCTCTGGGTTGGATACTCTTTTCCTGAGATTGGCATGTTTATAGAATTTCAAATGGTCTAAAAGGAGAAGTTACATTTGAACTTGGTCTTGGAGGATAAGTAGGAGTTCATGGGTCATAGTAGAATCAGGAAGAATATTTGAAGCAGCAGGATGACAAGCGAGTTAGAGGCAGCAGAAAGTTTTCTGTTGGAGTCTGGAGTGCTGGGAGAAGTAGAGAGGGACAGGGGACAGGGCTGGAAAAGGTAGTATACTGGTGCCTAGTTTTCATTATGGTTGGGAATCACCTATTAGGAAACAAAACCCATTATCTCACTACAGAGATTGAAAAGACCGTATTTTCCTTACCCAGCCTCTCCTACAGCAAGGGCACCGACAAAGACTTTTGGCTAGAGCTCAATGTGGTGGTATATGCCTGTAACCCCACATTCTGAGGTGAGGAAGTAGGATTGCATGTTTGAACCCAGCATGGGCAATTTAGTGAGCCCCTATCTCAAAATAAAAAATAAAGGGCTGCAAATATGGGTCAGTGCAAAGTGTTGAGTTCAGTTCCCAGTACTGCAAAAAACCGAAACAACAGCTGGTGTGGTGGTACATGCCTGTAATCCCACCACCCCTGGTGAAGCAGGAGGGTGGCAGCAAGTTTGAGGCCAGCCTGGGCTGCGGGGTGAGGTCGAGGCCATCCTGGGCCAAACAGCAAGATGTCTTGAAAAACCAAACCAACGCTTGCTTAGGTCAATTAAACACATCTGCTCCAGACTTTGACTCAGATTAAGTTGCAGGGAAACAGGGCCATCTGAAGTTTTCTGCCAATGATGCGCACTGGGAGCAGAAACACTGGTTCTCATTTCTTGAAGCAATATCCAGGGTCCGGGGTCCTTAGTGCCAGCAGTACCCACCAATGTACAGATAGTAACGTCTGTGCCAGACCAGGTCTGTGGCCCAATTCTCAGCATTGTTTCTTGTTAGTATCTACCATGTTCGGATCCCTATTTTTTCTAAAGTTTCTATGTGGCTCCCAGTATTATTTTTAATACATTTATATTAGGCTAGATTAATACATTTATAATAGGCTAGATTTGGCTTGCATCTCAGAATCTTGAACAAGAGTAGATGGATCTGAGAAAAATTTAAGATACTAAAGATCAAGACTTGAAGGAGTAATATAAAGGGAGAAAGGGGTCTAAGGTGCTTCAAGATTTCTGCCTCTTGGCTGTCCATCCATCCCATTATCCAAATGAAAAGGCGGCTAAGCTCCTTGCCTTATGTCCTCTAGCCAGTCTCTTCTGCAACATCAAATCCAGCTCTGGCTCTGATGTTTCAGTGCCTCTGTTGTATTCATGAAGTAGTGGCTCTTTCCCACTTATTCATATTTTTAATCTTGCTAGCTTATTAATATTTGTTAGGAACCAGATCGGTGTCTTCTGTTCTCCCTAGAAATTGTTAAGGATTGCTGATTCATCTGATAGAAGGTGGAAATGCTACTTATGGTTCCAGAATTCTTTCCTAGCTCCTTTTACCACTTCTTTCTAGGTTGGCCACACTCACTCATCTCTGTCCCTTTTCTCTTCTACCCTCCAATCAAAATCTCCTTTAACATTCTATATCTGAATAGAGTGGGGCACATTTGAACCTCCTCCCTGTACAGTTGAGGACTTAGAGAAGTAGTAGTACTAAAGGCTTGATTTGAGTACGGAGTTCTGGAATCCTGGACTGAACCAGGGGACTGATTGGTACTTCACCACACATTATAGCAAGGAGGGATTATTTACTGGAACCAGTTATCATTTAAGATTGGTCATTCAATAGCCAGGCGCGGTGGCGCATGCCTGTAATCCCAGGACTCGGAAGGTTGAGGCAGGAGGATCATTATGAGTTCGAGGCCAGCCTGGGCTACAAAGTGAGTTCAAGACCAGCCTGAACTGCATAGTGAGGCCCTGTCTCAAAAAGACAATAAACAAAAGGAAAAAAAAAAAAAAGATTGGTCATTCAACTTTGGACAAGGTGGGGGTGGCAGAATGTCGGTGCACAAACAGATTGAGGAAAAAGAACAGAACAAAAGCCTACTTCTAGTGGGCAGTGGGATCTAGACTGAGAGTAATTATTGGTCTGAGCTCAGGTAATAGAGCTCTTTATCTAGTTCCAAAGCCTCAGGTGTAAAGATACCATGAGATGATGTCTTTTATTACCTCGAAGTATCCAAGAGCAGGCTCCCGGCTTCTCCCATGGATGTGTACTTGGAGGTGTGCTGGACAGTATCACCCACTTAATGCCTTCCTCTTTTATTCGGCATCTACCTTACTTTCATTTTTGGCAAATTGGGAGATATTCTTGGTAACTCATAGCTTTCCCCAGGAGCCAAGGTTAGGAAGGCACCTGGGATAAAGGGTGGCATGGGTGGGTAATAATTATGCCATAACTATTGTGGAATGTCCTAGGTAGGAGGTGAAATGTGCTCTTTAAAAGCAAATTCCTATAGCAAGGAACCTGAGTCGATCAGCTTGTTGGCAGGTAGTACAATATGCTCTTTACCCAATCACTTATCAGCCCACTTCGGTCTTTGCTGGTAAACAGATAGGAAGTACCATGAGTAGATTTTTCTCATGTAAATTGGGAGTTGCCATAAAATTATACTTAATGCTTCAGTGCACTACAGAGGATCCTGGGTAGGGTGACAATATTTTAATGGATCTTTTTTTTCTTCTTTGGTACCAAGGATCGAACTCACAACCTCGCGCTTACCAGGCAAGCGCTTGAGCCGCTGAACTAAATCCCCAGTCCTTGAATGGATCTTTCCCTTATCTAAAATAATGGTGCAAAGTTTTCAGTACTATAGGCCTCCCTGTGACCTACGAGTGATCACCCACTGCTTGGCTCAATTGCTCTATTGGAATTGGAGGTTTTTGGTCCCAATGTTTTCAGGCTGAAGAATTTTTAGAATGGATCTACCTCAATGGCCCCCAAAAGTCTTCTAGATGAAGATTTGATTCCAGATGCTTGGGACATAGTGGTACTAATATCCAACACACATTACTTGCAGTTGTCTTGGAGTTAATGTTGCTTCATAGAGAGTAATTCCACCCTGACTAGAAATTCCCACAAAGCCTGAGAGAATATATACCATATATTTAAAAATATATGGTATATATTTTTAAAATGATTCATGTCTAGGAGGCTATATCAAATGTTGGGCATTAATTCTCTCCTGAAGTTAGCTAGAGCATTAAGATGTACTGGAATTGGCTGAAGGAATACCTTATACTTGTTTGGAGGAATACCTTGCACTGTCTTCCCTGATGAGATTATCAGTGCTGTGAGAGAAAGTAGACAGAACCATGAACCCAGGAAACCAGACCAATCCCCAGAGTATGTTTTCCATTTGGGGACATTTCCTTTGCCTCCATGTCCAAAAATAATCTCAGTGGTGTGCCTGTTCAGAATAGGAGTAAATAAGGCATGACACAGCAGCAGAACCTAATGCTGATAGTGGAGTAGGTGGATTTTCTAGCAATAGTAACAATACAAATAGCAAATACATAATGTGCTTAGCACAACTGTACAAGGTAAGTACTAATAGTTTACAAAGAGGAGCTACAGGCACAGAGAAGTTTGGTTATTTGCCCAAGGTCATGTAACAAGCATATGGTAGAGACACATATTTAAATTAACCCAAGAAGGCTGAGCATGGTGGTGCAGATCTGTAATCCCAGTACTCAGGAAGCCAAGGCAGGAGGGTCACCTTGAGTTTGAGGTCATCCTGAGTTACACAGTGAGACCCTGTCTCAAAAAATCACACACACACACACACACACAAAACTGAAACAAAACCAAAACCCCACCCAACCAACCAAACAAGCAAACAAAAACCTCAATAAACTTGGCTTCAGAGCCCAGGCTTTTACCTATTATACTAAACTACCTCCTAAAATAACCTCATCAGGGCTCCCAGGAAAGACTAAGCACTTGAACTAATAGAGCTAGCCCCATGATGGGCTCCCCTGTATACAGCTGTGGGTGTCGTGTCACGGATTTCTGATCACCTGGAGTGTCCTACAGTTTAGTCAGGGATATGACATTATTGACTTAATACAGATATGGAAACCTGCCTCCCTGAGTTCTAACAAATGTGAGAGTCGAGAGGACTAGAATTTTTGGATCATAGCCCTAGTGTATTAAAGCAGTCCCAGAGGGAAGATCAGTTGGGGAAAGGCAGAGCCTTTTTTGAAAAAGTGGCCTGTTTGCTGCCTACAAACATTGTCACCTCCTTGTAGCCTATTCCCTAGACTTTGGCAGAATGGCTATGAGTAGCATAAATATTTTCCACTACAGTTTCACAGAGATAGGGCATGGTGGTCTATAGAAGTTTCAATATAGTACAGATTGTTTCCAAGGTATAATTCTGTAGCTTCAGTACTTCAGTAAAGTCTAGCCATTTGGAAAGGCAGAGGGGCTCAAGCACTGGCCAGTTCTTTTCTTCACTAAATGGTATCATAACATGCTCCTGTTTGAAAAGCCAGAACTTCAGTGCCCTCTGCTGGAGTCTACAAGTGGCATCTCCAGCCATCTCCTAATAAGTAGGTCACCAACCAGGCATTGCAGAGAGGCCAGGAGGCCTAGGAGATTGAGAAGACATCCCAGCTAGGATTGGAAAACCACCTGTTGTTTCCTCTAAAGGATCAGAATCAGAATCAGAATCAGGACCAGAAAAGGAGAATATGGGAAATATATGTTAAGTTTTTGCCAGTCTTCAGGCCTTCAGTCAAAGGCTTCAGATTTAGCCTTTCTAAATGAAAAAATTCATTTAGAACTGGAAGTGAGAGCCACTCTGAGGACTTCTTAGTGAATTCTTATGGAAAGAAGAATGATAAGGATAACTACCACTGCAGGAAACAGGACTGAAGCCATTTGGGTATACAAAACTTGGAGGTCAGCGAGTCTATGGCTACTGAGCAGTGTGTCTATGGCTACTGGAATATATCTGGCAAAGAGGTCATTTGTCTAAAGAACTAGTAGAAACAAAACAAACACAACTCCTCCAAAACAGCATGATCTCAGTTTCTTTTCCTTATCACCTATCACCATTCTCCTGTGAGACTGGCAGTGGGCAGTGTCCTTCTGTTAGGGTAAGATCTCACCTGCTCTAGGGTCTTCAGATAACAAGGTAAAGTTGTTGTTTCAGAAGGGGGCCAGATTAGAGGGAATCTGTCTAACATTAAAATCAAGATACTCCTAGATCAGGAGAAGTGTGTAAGTATGAAGGTCAAAGTGGAGAGAAGAGCAGAGCTCAAAGCAGGTAGTGAGTCAGATTGAACAAAGGAAAAGACAGAGACACAAGAATGTGTACCTCTAGACAGGTCAGAAGGGAAAGCCAGGGACTCAAGAGACCAGGCCATAAGGTCCTCAACAAGCACTGGAAGCTGGGCCAAACCTGCAGAGCAATCCATGCGAGGGCGAGGAAGAGGGTCTGAAACCTGCTAACTGATGGATATAAGAGTTCTAGTGACAGTTGGGAGTGCTCCTATGTGGGCAGTTGTAGTTGCCTTTTAAGACCTAGAGGAAATACGCTTTAAAGCTAGCTAGCACTTTTTTTTTCTAGGAACCTTTTGGCTAAAAATACTGCTTTTCAGGGATATGTCAGTATTAGTTAGGATAGCTTGCCATCCTGGCACATATGTCTTAAGCAGTGGGCAAAGATATCCCAATCATAGCAAAGGTATATGGTCCATATGCAAGTAGTTAACTTTCATATAGTTCATGACTTTTCCTCTAGTCATCTATTGTATAGTTTTATGATAGGTCTTAGATGTACGACATACATTTTATATCTACAACAAAAGAAATTATCTCCATTTACAGCTGAAGAAACTGAAGTACTGTGAATTTGTTTAGTGTGAGTTAGTGCTTTCAAATGGAACAACTTTGGGTACCTGATAAAACAGAATTCCTGAAGTTAAGGATAGACCAAAGTATGCACACCACACCCTGTTTCCCTCATTGGTTTTTCTAGTTTGGTTTAGAAGCAGGAAAAAAAGGAAAGGAGGAGGCAGGGATTGGCAGAATGTTTGACTACATGTGTTCGCTCACCTCTGTGAGTTTTCCTTATGACTATAATAAGAAAAGCTTGAGTGGGCCCTTTTTAGTTGGATGTTAATACACTCACATCTACTAGCAGAGTAAAACCTATCCTTTAAAGAAAGATTGTTAATAACTTAAAAAATATCATGACAGTAAAAGTGTTAAAAAAAATATAGCTAGACGTAGTGGCACATGCCTGTAATCCTAGCACTCGGGAGGCCGAGGCAGGAGGATCATTGCAAATTCAAGACCAGCCTGGGCTACAAAGTGAGCTCAGGGACAGCCTGAACTGCATAGCAAGACCCTGTCTCAAAAAGACAAAACACACAAACAAAGAATGAATAGGGTGAATATTAACAGATTGATTTTTATAGTTGCTACTAAAGGCTCCTCCCGGGAGCCAAAGATTTGAGCATGGTAATATGTTGACTTGCTAGAGGCAGTGGACAGGAAAGAGTAAAGTGTCTTTAAAGAATATACAGTTCTCTCCCTTATCTGTGGAGATATATTCCAGAATTCTCCATGAATACTTGAAACCATGGCAGTGCCTAACCCTATATATGCTATGCTTTCTTCAGTACATAAATACCTATAATAAGCTTTAATTTATAAATGAGGCACAGTCAGAGATTAACAATAACTAATAATAACATAGTACAGTTATAAGATTATGCAACAGAAGTTATATGAATGTGGTCTGCCTCTCAAATATCTTTTTGTACTATACTTACTCTTCTTGTGATGCTGTGAGACGATATGATACCTGCATGATGAGATGAAGTGAGACAGATGATACATTGAAAAGTAGCATTAGGCTACTATGTCCGAGTTACTTGAACACAAGTATTGTGATACTTGATACTTGATAGCAGATCTGATAGCCAAGACTGATACTAAGTGGTTAACAGGTGGTAGCATATATGGCAAACATATGGATAGCCAGATTGCTCATGTCTTAGGCAGGACAGTACAAAATTTAATCATGCTACTCAGAACAGTATACAATGTAAAATGTATGTGTTGTTTATTGCTGGAACTTTCTATTTAATATTTTTGGTTGATGGCAGATACCTTAAATAGCAGAAAGTAAAACAGTAGATAAATGGGGAAACAAAGTGAAATCTGCTAGACAGAAATTGAGGACCAAGGAATCCAAAGAATTATTCCAGAGACAAGAGTGAGTTACAAATAAGAGTCTTTCAAGATTGTTTGGCTTGTGGAACTAAGGATGAGTAATAAATCAGGAACTGTGGGTTCCCTGAATTTTATACACATAAAAATTGAGATGACAAGCCAGGAATGGTGATAGGTGCCTATAATCCCAGCACTCAGGAGGCTGAGGCAGGAAGACAGCCATGAGTTCTAGGCCAGCCTGCACTACGTAGTGAGACCCTGTCTCGGAGGGAAAAAAAATGGGAATGAGAAAAGCAGACAAATCGGCTATGGTTATGCACGCCTATAATCCCAGCACTTGGGAGGCTAAGGCAGAAGAATTGCTCTGAGTTAAAGACCAGCCTGGGCTAAAAAGTGAGTTCAAGGCCCACCTGAACTGCATACTGAAACTCTCTCTCAAAAAGGACCATCACCACCACCACCACAACAACAACAAAAGAAAGAAAGAAAGAAAGAAAGAAAGAAAGAAAGAAAGAAAGAAAGAAAGAAAGAGAAAAGAAGACATAAGCAAAGTGGACGTGGGTTTGCTAGAGACCAACAGAATGCTATATTTTATTTGTAATTTCCCTGTACTTCTTGTGAATTTCTCAAACAAATTCTGGTATAGAAAAGAAGACAAAGTGTTTTTAAAATACCAACTCTCAGCCAGGCATGGTGGCACATGCCTTTAATTTATGCTACAGGAGACTGAAACAGAAAGATCTTAAATTCAAGGTCAGCCCAGACAACTTGGTAAGATCTTGTCTCAAAACTAAAAAGAGGTGGAAGCTGGGTGTCGTGGTGCATGTCTGTGATCCCACAACTCCAGCATTTGGGAAGTTGAGGTAGGAGGATTGTCACAAGTTTGAGGCCAGCCTGGGTTATATAGTAATTCAATACTTGCCTAACTACAAGGTAAGACCCTGTCTCAAAAAACCAACCAACCAAAAAACCCAGGGTGGAAATGTAGTTGAGTGGTAGAGTCCTTGACTAGTGTGTGTGAGCCCCTGGGTTCAATCCATAGTAATGAAAAAAAAAAAAAAAGCAGTTGTCATTTTAGTTTCTAGTCAGAGGTTGTATATATCTATATTAGACATACAGTATAATGTATTAATATAAAATCATCATTGTATTCCTGGAATAAACCCTACCTCATTGTAGATGACTGTCATATATATATATATTTTGGGTTTTTTTTTTTTTTGGTCTTTTTGAGAGAGTCTCACTATGCAGTACAGGCTGGCCTTGAGCTCACTTTGTAGCCCTGGCTAGTTTTGAACTCTCAACAATTCTCTTGCCTCAGCCTCCCCGATGCTGGAATTACAGGTATGTACCACCATGCCTGGCTACATTCTTAAATTGTATCTGCTAGTTGGGTTTGTTAATTTATATTTACATCAGCTTATGGCTTCATCTTTTGTATTACATTCCTTATGTTACTGTCAGTTTTGTTTAAGTATTGTAAAATTATTTTCACTAATTTCTGTGCTCTCAAGAATGGAATTATTTGTATTTTAAAAGTTTGAAAAAATTTCCTATCCATATTGTCTAGGTTCTAAGCTCTCCCAACTTAACTTTTTTTTTCTTTTTGTAGAACTGTGAATTGAATCCAAAGGCTCACACATGCTAGCTAGGCAAGTGTGCTACCACTGAGTTACATACCCAGCTGTGTGTGTGTGTGCACGCACGCACACACACACACACACACAGTTTTTTCTTCCCTAAGACACAATATTGCTACATTGCCCATATTGGTTTCCAATTTGCCATTCTCCTGCCTCAGCCTATAAGTACCAGAGATTATATGTACGCATCACTGTGCCTGCTACAGCACTTTTCCCACTTGTGGAACCAATCAACAGCTGGTATGGTGGCAAATGCCTGTAATCCCAGCACTCTGGAGGCTGAGGCAGGAGAAATGAGACCTCAAGGCTAGTCTAGGCTTTATAATGAGACTCTGTCTCAAAAAAATGTTCAACAAATTTCATTTCATTATTGATTGAATGAGGCCTTATACTCCTTTTAAATTTTTCTTGTAACATAAACATTATGAAAGGCTTTAATTTTCCTGAAGTCCAATTTATTTTTTCTTTTGTCTCTTGTGTTTTTAGTGTCATATCTAAGATACCTATCCTAGGGTTATAAATACTAACTCCTATGCTTTCTTCTATGAATTTTAAAATTTTAGTTTTACATTTATATCTACAATCCATTTTGAGTTAATTTTCACATATAATATGAAAATTATTGTCCAATTTCATTCTTTTGCATGTGAATATTTAGTTTTTCCAGCACCATGTTGAAAAATCGATTCTTTCCTCACTGAATTCTTTAGATACATATCCCGAATATCAATTGACCATAAGTGTAAGGGGTTATTTTTTCAACTAAAAAAACCCCAACTTTTGTACCTCTTTGCAGGACATAATGATTACATTCATCTTGGGGAGTTGGTACATGTACATAACACATTTTAATTCTTTTTACTTCACCTTACCCCTATTTTTTTAGACTCTGAATTCTACCTCATTGGTCTACAAGTCATTTTTTTTTTCATCTGGTGGAATTAAAGATTGAACGTATGGCCTTTACAGCGAACTGTATCCCCAGTTCTTTTTACTTTTTATTTTGAGATAGGGTTTCCCTAAAGTACCCAGGCTGGGCTTGAATTTGGGATCCTCCAACCTTAGTCTCCCAAAGTGCTGGGATTCCAGGTGTGTGTCTCACCACACCTGGATTATATGTCAATTCTTTTTTCTTGTCTTCTTTTTTTTTTTTTTCGTGACACAAGATCTTGCTACGTATACCAGGCAGGCTTTGAACTGTGTAATCCAGGCTGATTTTGAACTTGCCGCAGTCCTCCTGCTTCATCTTCCCAATGCTACGATTATAGGTGTGCACTCCCATGCCTGGTTTGTGTATCAATTCTTACACTAGTATCATACTGTCTTGATTATTATATTATATATATATAATATAAATATATTATATATATTTTTAGAATATTTTAAACTGAGAATTGTGTTTGTTCAACTTTACCGTGGCTATTCTTTTTGTTGTCTTTGTACTGGGAATTGAACTCATGGCCTTGTGCTTTCCAGGCAGTTGCTTATGCCATTGAGCTATACCCCTGGCCCTACCATGGCTATTCTTATTTCCTTGCATTTCCATTCAAATTTTAGGATAGCTTGTCAGTGCTCTCATGTACTATTACCTTTGGGTGATATTTCAAGGAATGCCAAAAATCTAAATTGTGTCTGGAAAGGGATCTGACATTTTCCTCTATTGTGCCTCCTGACTCACATACTGAATTTGGTAAATATTTAGGAGTCTCTGTGTTGGTCCAGAACAAAGCATTTAAAGTTTTTTTAGTAATTAAGATGACCTAACCAAGTCTGCTTTTTTTCCCCAGTTTATTCTGGTTTTACTTTATGACTGCAAATTCATAATTTTATGAAATATTTAAACCAATAAAATATGTGTGAAAAAAGTCATTGGTTTAAAAAAGTCACTGGTTTCTATAAAAACTAAATTGAATATTTTGAAAAATTTCAATAAAGATCGGTCATTTAAAACACTGACAGAAACTTTGAGTTAAAATGGACTACAGTTAGAAAATCACCACTTTACAACTATCATGAAAACAACTGATTCATATAAAACCCTTAGAGGATGCTAAAACTAGTGAATTAAAGTTTGATGAAGAATAAGAAATTTGGGGCTGGAGATTTAGCTCAATGGTATAAAAACTTGCCTGGCAAGCACAAGGTCATAAGTTCGATGCCCAGTACAAAAAAAAAAAAAAAAAAAAAGGAAATTTGCAGCCAGGCAAGGTGGTACATGCCTGTAATCCCGCACTAGTGAGGCAGAGGCAGGAGAAGCACCACCATTTTGAGGCCAGTCTGGGCTACCTAGTGAGTTCAAAGCCAGGCTTGACTTTGTAGTGAGACCCTGTCTCAACAAAACAAAACAAAATGAGATATTTATATATATTTTCAAAGTATCATCCAAGAAATAATTATTAATTACAGAAATAAACTGTTAATTTGACTGTGGAAAAGCTAGCACACTGAATAGTCAAAGTTAACATCACCAATAGTGGGATAAAAATAACATCAACAATGAGCCTCTTGATATGGCAGCCTGAGGATATAATATCACTTATTTCAAAAATACTTTTTATTTATTCCAAAAATACTTAAATAGACCCAACCAGGAACAACATTAGACAAGCTCAAATTAAGGAATATTCTACAAAATATCCTGGCTGTTTTATTACAAAAATGTCAGTGTCATGAAACAAAGGTTGAGGAATTGTTCCAAATTAAAGGAGAGTTAAGAGTCATAGCAGTTAATGCAACCCTTGATCCTGGAAGGAAATTTTTTGCTACAAAGAATATCAACGGAACAGTTGGCAAAATCAGAAAAAGAATTATAGACAGATATTAATATAGTGCCAATTTTAAAATTTGCTAAATTAATTCCTGTATTATGGATTTTTTTTCTTTTTTTGTTATGGGGGATCGAACTCATGACCTTGTGCTTGCTAGGCAGGCGTTTATGCTGCTGAGCTAAACCCCCAACCCATATAGGTTTTTTTTCTTAGGAAATGCAAATGGAAATATTTAGGAGTAAAGGATATAATATGACCAATGTATTGTGAACTGAGGAAAAAATAGATATTAGATAAATAGCTAAGCAACAAAGCAAAGAAAGAATTATAAAACACTAACATGGGTAAAGGATGTAGGGAATTTCCTTGTGTTAGTCTTAAAATTTTTCTGTAATTTTGAAATTATGCCATCAATAAACCTTTTAAAAAGTGGTAGGCTAACCATATTAGTTTCTTTTCCTTTTCCAATTTGCTAAAATGATGTCATCATTTATCACAGTAGCATGAACCTTCAAGGACAAAAGATAAAATAGCACTGAGATATTTTAGTAGAAATATCTTCTGAAAAATGGAAAGTGGATACAAGAGTGACAACTAACCTAACAAATAAAGGTTTTACCTGAGATCTTTAGTGGGAAACACATCTAGAATTGAGCTAATTCATACGAGTGACTCAGAATGTAGTAAGTACCACAGAAGATAGGAGTAATTAACAGGTCCAAGGAAGGTGGTTACTGAAAATCTGTCTATAGGGAATTTGGAACAATCAGACAAACCACCCTTCCTTATAAAGAAATGACATTTTTTCTGGTGGTTAAACCTTGGAGGCACTGCCCCTGGACAGGATTTACTGGAGGGCTGGCATATGGTACTAGACTGAAAAGATGATGATTAAATAAAAAGTCAGTATCGTAGAAGTGAGGTTCCAGAACTCCTTCTCCTGTCCTGGTCTTAAGTGTGCTGAGAGACAAGCATATATCCAGAAATTATAGGATACTTCCCTAGAGAAATTGTAAAGATTGAAAGATCCCAGTGAAGTCCACAATGGACAAATTTTCCTACAGGCTTTTAGTTGGCTTTTTGTTGTTGTTGTTATAGTTGTCCTTAAATTAGAATGGAAGGGCAAGGATCACCAGTTATTTGAGGACACTAATCAGGGAGAAAAATAAAGACCAAAATAAACTCATAGGAAAAAGTTCTCAGAGAGGGCAGAACTAATTCAAGAAAGAGTATTTCAAATAAAGTATAATATCCATGGAGAAAAGAGGAAAAAAATGAAAAAAGAAAACCAGAGGTGCTGGCATGGTGGTGCACGCCTATAATCTCAGCACTTAGGAGGCTGAAGCAGGAGGACTGCTGTGAGTTCAAGGCCAGCCTTGCCTATATAATAAGACTCTGTCTCAGAAAACAAGAAAACAAACAAACCAGAGGTGCAAAAAATAGCCCTTGGAAATTAAAACACTTATCTTTTGATTTTGCTTTATTCTGCAGTTTCACTTATTTGTGGCATACTACACATTACATGGAAAGTACCAGAAAAAAAAGTTTTAAATAACTTTATACTATGTTGATATAATCATTCTATTTTACTAGTTATTATTTTTAGCGATATTGGTGATTGAGTCTGGGGCCTTTGCACTAAGCTATATCCCCAGTCCTTTATTATTTTATTTTGAGAGAGTGTCTTACTAAATTGCTAAATAACCCAGGCAGGGCTGGAATTTAGCACCCTCTTGCCTCAGCTGGGCCTACAGACATATGCCACCCTGGTTTAGTCATTATTGTTAATTTTTTAAGTCATTGTTAATCATGTTTAGTCATTATTTCTAATTTACAAAATAAACTCTATCTTAGGTAAAGTATATGGATGTATAGAAAAAAACAGAGTTGGATACTATATGGTTTCAGGCCTCTACTGGGGGTGTTGGAACATAATCTCTCAGATAAGGAGACACACCACTGTAATAACCAAAATAAAAAAAGGAAGCACATCATGGCAGAGATGCATGGCAGAGCAAAACTGCTTGCTTCGTGGCCAGGGAGCAAAAAAGGAAGCGGAAGGGATAAAGATCATACACTACCCTCCAAGGACCAGAGACCCCTCCGGTTAGGCCTTACCAGCCTAAAAGTTCCATCACCTCCCAACAGTGCCACCTTGTGGACCAAACCTTTAACACATGGGCTTTTGGAGGACTTGTAGGACACAAACTACAGCACAAATAGAAAAGGCAGAAGAAATGGTTGGGCGTCACGTAATCCCAACACTCTGGGAACTTGAGAAAGGAGGATCACAAGTTCAAGCCCAACCTGCTCAAATCTGTGAGACCTAGTCTCAAAATAAAAAGGGCTGAGGATGTAGCTCAGGGGTAAAGGGCCCTAGTTTAATTCCTAGAATGATAGTATGTGTTTGTGGGGGGTCATCTTCTCTCTCTCCCTGATCATCTGCTGGGAGGAAAGTTTGCTGGTTTATAAGAACACTCAAATCTGGGTGTGGTGGCACATGCCTGTAATCCCAGCACTTGGGAAGCTGAGGCAGGAGGATTATTGTGAATTCTAGGCCAGCCAGAACTAGATATTAAGACCTTTTCTCAAAAACCAGAAAAGTAAAAGTAAAAAAAAGGAGGGGGGGTTAGTGATGTAGCTTGGTAGTAGAGTGCTTCTGGGTTCAATCCCCAATGCTGTTTTTTTTAAGAAATAGTTTTTATTTTTATTAATATAGTATATGTTTGCAGTACATAATGATTATATTCATTGTGGGTAATTGGTACATGTATATATCTTAATTCTTTTCTCATTCCATTCCCTACCCTCCCTGCCCACCTCCCTCTATCTCATGGTCTCCTTTCCACTTGTAAAAGACCAAGTACTGTTATAAAAAAAAAACAAACCTCAGATTCTGAGTGCTGGGGTTAGAGGCATATACTACAATGCCCAGCTCTTTCTGTGGTTTAGTCATTCAATCTCATTTATTCATTCACTCAGTCTACAAATATTTCTTAAAACTCTATTGTGTATGAAGTATAGCTAGGCATTCTGAATATAATACAGATCAAATATTTACTCACTAATAGTTCAATAATTTCCTATAAAGTTAAAATGCTTAGCATAGTCAACATCAACAGGATCCTCAGTTATTGGGATCCTGCCTAGTTTTCAAAGTCTATCTCCCAACACCTCTCCATTTTACTTTTCACCTACATTCAAGTACTTGGGTTTCACCTAATATGGCTCTCCCTAAGTCTCTGTTCCTTTTTCTGTGTTATATGCCTTGTTTACTTGGCAAACTTCAGTCATGCTTCAACACTCAATTCTGGAAACATTTCCTGGATGGAATTTTGTCTAAAAGATCTCTTCTTAGAGATTCTTATTCTATGCCTAAGTCAAGGAATTCCTCCTTTGTAGCTGAATTGTAGTCTATATTTAATTTAATCATGTCCTCTATATATGTACTTTTTGTTTGTATGCTTCATCATCAGATAGCCACTTTGTAACAGAAGTCTTTTTCTATCCATTTTGTAACCCTGTATAAAAACATAAAACCTGGCACACAGCTGATGCTGAGTAACTTTTGGTTAGGGCTGGGGATTTAGCTCAGCGGCACAAGCACTTGCCTGCTAAGAATGAGGTTCTGAGTTTGATCCCTGGTACCCCCCCAAAAAAATGTTTTGGCTAAATGAGCAAATGAGTGAATTGCTCTTTTATTTATTTGGGTAAAAGAATTGTGCATCTGGCTGAATGTGGTGGTGCATGCCTGTCATTCCAGCACTGGGGAGAGACTGAGGTAGGAGGACTGCTGTGAGTTGGAGGTCACTCTGGGCTACAAAGTGAGTTCAAGGCCAGCCTGAACCAATTAGTAAAACCCTGCCTCAAAAAAGACCAAAAAAAATTGTGCATCATACTAACAATATTAAATGACAGGACAGCCAGGCATGACGGCGCACCTTTGTAAACCCAGCACTTGGCAGACTGAGGCAGGAATAGATGACCACGGGTTTGAGGCTAGCTTGGCCTACACAGTAAGACCTTGTCTCAAAAATACAGAGTGAAGCTGAATGAATACTGTTGTTCCTACTCCATTATTTTATCAGTCTTGGTGGATAAATCTCTAGCCCATGGGAGGGAAGTGGCAAGTGGCTAAGAAAAGTATTATTACCCTTACTTATTTCTTCAGTCGCGTCCCTTTTCTTGTTCTGAAAGGAATTTTGATATCCTAATAGATATAAGTTGAAGAAGGCCATCTCAGCTTCTCTCTATCCTCTTCTGGAATGTCCAGGTTGCACTGTGTTTGGTAACCATGGCAATGTTCTGAAGAATTAACATCACTGACACTGCTTTTATCTAATGAGGATTTATGGGTTCACAGTGGGAATGGAGTGAGAGTGGGCTAAATAATTTCAAGAAATAGAGAATGAAGTGTCAGAAATCTTTTTCCTTATTCAGTCTCGTACTGGAAGCTTTAGAAAGCACTGAGAAGAAACAGCCTTAACCTGGGCTCAAATGTCAGTTTTGCCATATGCCAGGTATCTGACTTTGTCTAGATTAACTTTGTTTTTTACTTTAAAATGGCAGTGACAGTATTTCATAGTTATGAGAATTAAATAATATTTGCAAATTTTCTCAGTGGTGTTCAGCACATAATGGAATCTGAAGGATGATACTTCTGGTGAATCTTTATTTCGTCAACAGTGTGCCAATCAATGCTGACTTTTTTTTTTTTTTTCTATTGGAGATGGAACTCACAACCTTGTGCTTGCCAGACAGGCGCTTATGCCACTGAGCTAAATCCCCGGCCCAATGTTGACTTTTGAGAGCTTGTTAAATTTCACTAATTTTGTGAGTTAGTCGTTTAGTCATTAAAAACTAAATTATCAAAACTTAAAATTGATCATTATATTAAGAACAAAGGCTTTTAATACTAAAAAGTATTTTAGTATTAAAATACTAAAAACATTGCTTTCTAATTATTTTACTATCTATAATAATAAGTTTATTTTTATTGTATCCAGAAAGTCTGTTTTTTTTTTTTAAGTTCTCTATTTTTTTCTTTTTGGCAGTGCAGGAGATCAAACCAAGACCTTTTACATGTTAGGCAAACACATGGATATTTTATTTTTTCTTTCTTTTTTTGATTTCAGTACTAGGGATTTCTAAATTGTCTAAGGTTGGGTTTTTGTTTCTTTATTCTGAGACAGGGTCTTGCTAAGCCACTAAATTGCCAACTAGGCTTGAATTTGAGGTCCTCCTGCCTTGTCCTCCGTGAGTGCTGGGATTACAAGTATGCACCACTTGCCCAGCTCTGCTGCTGTATTTTCAAGCCAGCTGATTCTTAGTTATGACCAGTCAATTGATCTGTATCTGCTCTACAGTCATTAACCACATCTTTCATTATGGTCACCATCTCTAGTTATCTGAGATTCTTTCTCTTTTTTTCCCCCAAATCCATTTTATTTCAAGGATGAAAATAAAAAAGAAAAAAAGAAAAAGCTACAAAATTTCAAAACATGCCAGTGGGGGCAACAATGGTACATACATTGTGCATTGTCATCCCCAAATCATTCACTCAGAGCACAAGACATCTGCATTCAATTGTCCGAACAATACCAGAACAAATCTTTTTCTTCAGTGACCTTAGAAAAATCAGTAATATAACTATCTTAACTATTATTATTATTATTATTATTATTATTTTTTTTTTTTGGTACTGGGGATTGAACTCACAATCTTGCGCTTGCCAGGCAGGCGCTTATGCTGCTGAGCTAAATCCCCAGCCTATTATTTTTATATACATATAAATACATGTTTTTTTCTTTCAGCTTCTGGCACTAATGAAACAATATGATGTTTACACATATCATCTCACTAAGGAGTATGTTCTCAAGATGCATCCATTTATTTATAAGTCTCCAGTTTATCTTTCTTTA
This sequence comes from Dolichotis patagonum, assembly GCA_004027295.1. Classification (NCBI taxonomy): domain Eukaryota; kingdom Metazoa; phylum Chordata; class Mammalia; order Rodentia; family Caviidae; genus Dolichotis; species Dolichotis patagonum. Next base: position 44,268 of record PVJX010013745.1, read on the forward strand.
TGGTTGAGTATTAAGTACTCCATTGTATAAACACACCACATCTTTTTTATTCATTCTTCAGTCAGTGGATATTTAGGCTGTTTCCAAGATCTGGCTATTACAAACTGTGCTGCTATAAACATGGGTGCACATACATCACTGTTGTATGCTTTAAATTCTTTTGGGAAGATACTCAGAAGGGGAATACCAGGGTTGAATGGGACCTCTAGTCCTAGTTTTTTTGGGAATCCCCACACTGATTTCCACAGTGGTTGCACCAGTTTGCATTGCTACCAACAGTGGAGAAGGGTTCCTTACTTCCCCTGAGATTATTTCTGATTTGATTTTTTCTAGACCCTCATCCCTCTGCTTTGTGTGTGTGTGTGTGTGTGTTTGTCTGTTTGTTTTTTTGAGACAGGGTTTCACTGTGTAGTTCAGGCTAGCCTTGAGTTCACTATGTAGCCCAGGTTGCTTCAAACTCAGAGCTATCCTCCTGCCTTAGCCTCCCAAGTGTTGAGATTACAGGCATGCACCACTACATCTGGCCTCATTCATCTGCTTTGTTAGCTCTGTTACCACTTCGGAAAATCCAAGTAGGTGGCTTTCAACTTGTTCCACCTCATTGCCCCGAGTTTGCCTTTGGTGAGATGGAAGTCTGGAGTTGCATCTTGCTTAAGTGTCTCCTCATTTTCTATCTTTTTAAAAAAAATTCTTGGGTTGATACTTATAAATTGCTTATAGCAGGTAGCCTTACTGCTAATGTTTAGAACCCTTAGGAAATGACCACCTCTCACAGAAGTCTTCCAGGTTTAGCTCACTTTTGGGTTTTGAGTCTATTGCAAGATCCCACCTCTTCAATTTATTGGGAATGAGGACAGGGGAAAAAAAGATGGTGGACCGGTAGGTAGCAGGAGAGAGACCCTCTCTGAGAGACACAGCTCAAATGCCAGAATAAAACACCCTGGAGAGACCCAAACAGAGAAAGATGGACTCTCACAACCCAGGAAGAAACTAAAGTGCAAAAAACTGCTCGAATATGAGGTCCTGGGGCTACTATTAGTGAAGATTAGCAAGCACAGTGCCCTCCTCGAGCCGCCTGAATTCCTGCCCGACCTGAACAAGTGATCTGCGCTGAAGCGACTGGCTTGAGCTGCCGGAGGGCGGAGCTGGACAGCCCTGCATGCAGCTCACTCGGACTGGCCCTGCATGCGACCCAACGTGAATTCCCACTGCAGCCGCGCTGAAGTCGGAGGTTGGGGAGCCCAGCAGATCTCGGGGACTGGCATCAACACTCTGTGAGTGATGGGAATAAGACCCTCCCACAGGAAAGGGGAAACCACTGGATGACATGTTGGATTTGGGCAGGACAGCCCTAACTCCATAAGGAAGTGGCTTCAGCTGGTTGCTCCCCTCGCTGAGTGGATTGGTGGAATCTGCTTGGACTAGGCCATGCCCCTGGCAGGGACCCAGTGAATTGCTACAAATTACTTCCCTGAGATCGGTGCACACTGACGCAGTGAAGGCCTGCAAAGGTTGACTGGCCCGGAGGGGAGGAGCTAGCGCACACTGCCCATAGGTGAACTCTAATCTCTGATAACCAACTGAAGAGGGCAAAAGCTCCTAGCCTGCGCCCTCTAGAGGAGCCTTAAACAACAAGAAAAGGGTCTGGGAACTACACTGTACACTTGTATAGAAGGAACCAAAAACATGACGAAAGGGAAAATTAGAAACAACTCCCAGCCCCCAACCCTGAGAACATTGATCCAGGAGAGGTAAATACAAAAGAGACTGAGGGCAGCAAAAATGTAACATCAAACACAGCATTAGCGGACATAAAGAGATATCTTCAGGACCTCATAAAGCAGGACCAAAACTGAAATATTAATTCAAATTAAACAAGACATAAGTAGATTAATAAAAGAAGGGCTGGGCACCTCTCAAGAAGACACAGACAGAAGAATGGGGGAACACAAATGGAGAGAAAAATTTAATGAAGAATTGAAGAAAAACCTAGAATTCATGAAGCAGATTCAAAGAGATTATCAGGAAACTAAAGACTCCATAGAAATCTGGCAAAACTGCTTGAAAGAAACCAAAGATAGACTATCAAGAATTGAACACAGGCTTGCAATGTGAGGTAATGAAAGGGAAGATCTCTTAAAAATAACAAGGGAGCAGGCAGTAAAGATACAAAGACTGGAAGATGACAAGAGGATCTATAACTTAAGAATAAAATATGTGAATGAAGAAGCAGGAATCAAATCAGAGGAATTACAAAGGCTATTCACAGAAATTATTAAGGAAATTTTCCCAAGCATAGAAAAAAGAAATGATATGCAGAGGTATGAAGCATACAGAACTCCAGCCACCTACAACCCAAACAGAGCTACACCCAGACACATAATAATCAAGATCCCAGAAATTCAATATAAGA
>PVJX010013746.1:0-38177 GCA_004027295.1 Dolichotis patagonum
AAAAAGTCCTGTCACAGCACATTCAATAAATCTATTCTTTAAGATTTTCTATATATTTAAGCAACTTGTTTTACAGAAATACACATCTTTTACATATCTATGCTGCCATGTTTCCACCTAAATAATCACCAAATTTTGTTACATAAATCCCTGTGTCCTTTACCTTAACCTGTATCTACTTCTTTGAGAAAAAAAAAAGAAAGAAAAAGGAAAAAAACCTGGATATGAATGTTAAATGGAAGTTCAGTTTACTACCTCAAAAGGAAGCACCCCAATCAGACCTCTATGAGATCTTTCACCTTTTTTCCTGTTTGGTTGGTCCATTTTTTTTTTTTTTTTTTTTTAGCTTCCAGTGCTTTTCCTGGTTCCCTCACTTTACAAACTTCAGGGATGATATGGAGGAAGAGTTTGGCACCATGCATGAACAGAGACCTGTTCTCTGACCTCTACACCCCACCAAAGATGAGCAAAAGACAGAATCACTACAGCAGACACCTCTGGAGCATGGCAGTGTCCTGCATGGATGGAACAAAAGCATACTTCTTCCACCTCTGTCCTGCTGCCTTAGCCTGATTTTCACTGTCAGATGCATTGTGTTTGGCTTGTGGCTTCACTTTAAGAAAAAGAGCCATGTTCCTTCAAGGGCCCAGCTGGAAAAGGGCTTTTCAGATGCATACACTTCGCCCAGTGAAAGCCCAATATTTGACTGCCTTCCTATCTTAAGTTTTCCAGTTCTTCTATTCTTCTAAGAAAATAAAGTTTAGTCACAAATTCCTGAAGACAGAACAGTCAAGATTTTTCAAGGGTGCCTGTCTTCCTGTCTGAAAATTGTTACTTCCAATGTACTAAGAAATGTTTACCAAGCCATTTACCTTCCCTGGATCCCACTTTCCTCATCCCTAAAACCCTTAGGGAAGGCCTCATAATCTATATTTCTCCTAGCAGGAAATATCAGCAATTTAGCTGGGAAAATTTAAAGAGGAGAAGATTCACAAGGGGTCGGGTCAAGACCTGCCATCCAGGGAAGTGGGAATCTGCTCTCCCATGTGACCTGGATTCTGCCTGTAGATGTCTGCCTGCCTTCCTGCTCTTCTGTCTTCCTTCACTCCTTCCACTACCTGGATCCCACTGGATGCCAAGCACAGTGCTTGGCAGTGAGGAGTCACACTGTGTAAGACAAATGTGACCCCGATCTCCATGAATCTATGCTTAGTAGGAAAAATAAACAGTAATGAAATAAGTAAACAATCCCTGTGTAAGTCATAAAACAAAATGACTGCAAGCTATACAATCACGAGCACTCAACAAGAACAAGGGACTGACAAACTTCCCAGCCTGGAAACCTCCCTTAGATAGGATGTCCAGATCATATCTCTCATATCTCATATCTCTCTTTAGATCAGAGATGATATCAGAAAGTATCAATTCCTGGTACAAAGTAGCTATTCAATATATACTAGCAATTATGGGTAACTGTCCCCAAGCACAAATTGCCCCCAATAATCCTCCAATTGTTAAAAATGTCTCTGTTGTAAATTCCAATAAGCAATCTAGGCAAGAGATATTTAGTTTGAAGAGATAAAAGACCTTTTAAAAATATTGTAGGTTTGTATTAAAAAAAAAAGGAGTCAGGCAAGGGAGGGAGAAAGGACAGTGAGAATATTCTAGAGAGACATGACGCTCCCAAGCAGAAAGAGCTGGATTTGTTCTGGAAGTGAAAAGAACACTGCTGTAGCTCATTGTCGGTGATCTGGGTTTTCCCAGTACTTCCCTCTTCACCCCACTATTCGCTGTTCTGCCCATGCATAAACTTGGTATATTTACGTTATCACTGAGGCTTTGATCGTGGAGGAGGGGAAGCAAATAATAGATGCAAGGACGTGTGATAGCAGAGTGCTCTAGTCCTGTACTCATTGGCGGATGCTGCCTATAACAGCTCACCAAAAAGAAGAGCAAGTAAGACGGTAGCCCAGTGGACACTTCTGGACAAGTTTCTAAAGCTTAGTACCACTCAGTGCTCCAGATACGCACTGGCAATGGGATTGAGCTGAAGCCTGAAGGAATCAGGTGTGGCTTCAGTGTGCACGTGTACAAAAAAATTCAACAAAGTCTCCTAAGAGCACCAAACCCGAATGGGTCCCCTGGGACCATATCTATCCATTGTTGCCATAAGGGCCATGTTCATGGGTGACCTGGGTTATGGTTGCAATAATATCAAGCTCTCTCCACGACCAGGGATTCCAAGTAGAAACCATCTTTTTAAAGTATGTTACTAAAGCCTTTACAAACCATTCCTGACATCCCTGAGCAAGAGAGCGAAGCTAGAAGGCCATACGGTAGTCCCCAACCTCCGCAGGACCAAGCTTCAGCTCATACCAGGACTTCCCTAACACCCTGTCCTTGGGATGCATAGATCAGAGATGATACTGGAAAGTACCTATTCCTGGTTCACAGTAGCTATGCAATCTATGCTAGCAATTATGATAACTTCCCCAAGCACGTATTGCCCCCACTGATCCTCCAATTCTTAAAAATGTTTCTTTTGTCAACTCCGATAAGCAATCTGGCACCTGCCTCAAAGCAGTCACAGGGTTCTGATAACTGTGGTATTCTTTATGTGCCACTCTCAGTTACCAGCTGGCTGGCTTCCAAGACATGCCATCACTCCAAAATATCCACTTATCCCAGCCTACACATCTAGCTGTGACGGAGAACAGACTACAGAGCAGGAAGCGTTGCTGCTGCGTGGCTGGTGATGGTAGAAAGAGAGCACTGAGAATGGAGTGGAGGCTGCCCGACACAGGAAGCGCCTGCCGGGTTCTCAGCAGGCTCCCAACATGCAAACCAAGGAGACCCAAATGTATGCAGTTCCCCTGTCCACCCAGGAGATACGTACAGAGCACAGATAACACCAAAGCACAAAGCCAGGTGCCCCGGGTCACCCCAAGAGGCTGCAAAGTGTCAGAATAAATAGCGCATGAATAGAGGGGGAAGCAGATTCTAGAGAATCAAAAGAAGAAAGAAGGAAAGTGCCAGGCTCTAGACAAACGCACACATGCCACGTTCTAAAATGGATAGGAGGAGTGAAGATGCGATTCCAGAGCAGGCCATGGCATCAGCGAAGGCAAAGGGTGCTGGAAAGTAGGGCAGGAGCCTGGCCAGAGCAGCGTGGAGGCAGCATCTGACCTGCACAGAATCTCCCAGAGAAGTGGACACCCAGCTCTGCAATGACAGAGAGGAAGGGCCACTTAAACCTCTGTGCTGGGAAAGGGTCGTGCTGGAGATTTCTGCCAGGGAGGTGAACAGCTCAAATCCACCTACATAAGCTCCAGCAGCACAGACATTTTGTTAGCTCAGCTCGCCCATCCACAAAGTAGAGGAATCTATCGATTTTATAGGTGTGGAGATGATTTGATGAGAAAATTGAGCACAAAGCAAGCAGATGTTTCCCTGGATGACTGTCACAGCGTACTCAACAACTTACACCCCACAGTTCCTACCAGAGCACTAGATGCTGTTGCACAGAATAGATTAAAAAGGTGAGAACCTTTCAAGCTCCCCCCCAAAAATGAAAATGAGTTTTTTAAATAAATATTAGTAGATTATCTACTTTATGAAAAACAAAACTATGACAATAGATAAAAAATTAAATGGGAACTATCTTGGCATCTGGTTCAACAAAGTTTTTAGTTTATATATTATATTTAAAAACATGCACAGAATGATAAGGAAAAAAACCAAGAAAACACAAGTAGACAATAAAACAGCAGAAAAATGTTCCATTCTCAAAATAAATCATTGATAAAAATAAAATTTGATTAATAATAAATTTCTGAATCATTCAGTACACATTGGCACTTCTCTACTTAAGTTCCTTTCATTCGTTTCACATTATGCCTGGAGTAAAACCCAAAGTGTTGAAATGGCTAACAAGCTACCCCAGTGTGCAAATGTTCACACACACACACACACACACACACACACACACACTCATGGAGCACTGTCTCCTCACCTAGGGATTCAGACTGGATCCCTGAGAGGGCAAGCTCCTGTGTACCTCAGGATCTCTGCACAATGCTCCCTGGAATCTCCCTGCCTCTCTTGTTCCCAACCTCCTAGCTCCTGGTTAACTCTTCCTCATCCTTCAGCCTTGGTTTTAGCTTGAATGTGAAGACTTCAGTTGTGTCTAGAAAAGCAGCTTGTAGATTGAAGTCTTCACCCCAGAACCTGAGAGTTGACCTTATTCAGAAACAAAGCTACTGCGTTTGCAGAGGTTGGGATGAGAGCGTATGTAAGTCAGATGGACCCCTGACCCAGTGCGATTGGTATGAGGATGGAATTTGGACACAGACGCACAGAGGAAGCACACTGTGTGCAGGTGAAGGAGGAATGAGATAATACTTCTACAAGGCCAGGGATGCCACCAGAAGGTGGGAGGGTGGTCATGGGGCAGCCACCAGAAGGAGCAGCCTGGTGACACCATCGTCTTGGACTTCCACCTTCCAGAACTGTAAGGTGTGCGTGTCTGGCTGGAGCCAACTAGCTCATGGTGATATACCTGGTTCCCTGACACAATAGCACCCCTAGAAAGTGCTCCCAACCCTGGCACATAAACATCCCTGGAAAGTCCTTCCGATCCTACTTCTGGTAGAGTCCGAGCCTTCCCTTTAGCCACCTCAGGAGTCCTGGTTCCTGCTGCCTCCACACTGAAAGACAGGCGCAGAGGCACAGGTGCAGGAGAGGTGTTTCCAAGTACAGACCATGACAGGGAAACATGGGTAATCCCCAGCAGGCACAGAGCCTCACAGAGGGATTAAGAGGAATGGAGCTCTTCCAAAAGAAAATGAAGCAAACCCCCAAAGAACATGTACTTGTATGAGCCAGCACTGCCCCCAATATTTCGCCATTATTAGCTCAGGGGTCCTCCTAGCTGCTCAGCTACTGTGAACATCCACACTTCAGAGAGCAGAGAGTGAGGCAGAGGAGTGACTACCCAGCATTCATCTAGGAAGCAGCAGAGGCAGGGTTGGAACCCAGCCAAGGTGCAGCCGAGCACACCCTTTCACCCTCTTTGGGCAGGGACTCTCCAGAGTATACAGGTGAGAAGATGCAAACAACATGAGATGGCAAAGCAGGTGAGCTCCTGTTCCCTGGGTGACTGGGTGTTTCCCTGGAGAAATTAAGGAGTTAAGATCTATTCTAAATCTTTAAGAGAGTGCCTTGGGTTGGAGGAGTCACATATCCAACTTAGGAACCTTCACCTGAGGCACTGTATCAGGTCTCACACCAAGGAGACTAAACATTTTAGAATGCCCGGGCCCCAGGGGCAAATTCCAGCCTAGGCTGGGCCTTACTGAAGGCTATTCAGAATAAGGTTAAGCATGCAGGTCCTAGAACCAGAGGGCCTAAATCCAGTCCCAGCTCGACTACACAGGCACACAGGCTCAAGGACCTTATTTAAACTCTCAGGCCCTTCAAGTTCTCAGAGGTAAAATGGGGATGACAGCTGGTTTTGCCCAACTGGTTTATTATGAGAAGAGTTTAACATACGTAAAGCACTTCAATCAGCACCTGCCACAGAGTTCGTGCTTAATAAATATGTGCAAGTATGATTATCACAGTTGATGTGATTGTTTAAATTTTTTCAGAGCAGATGAAACGAGATATTCTCAATTGTTAGGAGATACACAGGGTCTTCTTTGAATCTGAGAATGTGTCATTTCAAGGGATCTAACTACACAAATCGTATGTGAATAACTTTACAAAACTTTTATGTGCACTAATTACCCCCACAGCACGTAAATGCATGTATATAACATACACAAACATGTAACCCAACAAGCTATAGCAATACTTCTCAGTGAGCCTCAGAGTTTGGCTTTTCTAGCATAAGAGTTTCAGAAATGCACCTTTTCCATAACTAATCTGACAATGTATGCCGAGTCTTCAAATTTCTCCTCTATAAGGCTCTTAAGGAAAGAATCTAAAATGCACATAAAAACAAAGATATATATATATATATATATATATATATATATATATATATATATGCTTGGCAACATTTTTTAAATAGTGAAAAATTAAAATGTAAATGTAAAACAATCTAAATTTCCAAAAATGGAGGAATAAAGACTTAAGTAGATTATGGAAATGAAATATAGTGCACTATTATGCAAACACTAAAATTATGTTTGCAAAACATTTTGAATAACATAGAAAAATCCTTATTCAAACTTTATATCAAATAAGGAAGAAAACTGGTTATATCAGAGGATCTCAATTATGTAAAGATATACAGGTAAATACAGAATAGGCTTACTGTGGTTCACAGTTTTCAAGGTTTCAGTGCATAGTGTTTGGCCCCCGTTGCTTCCAGGCCTGTAGCAAGGCAGCAAAACATAGCCAGGAATCAAAACAGAAGACAAAGAAGGGGTCAGGGGTCCTGCCACCCCCTTGCAGTCAGGATCTAGAGACCCTCTCGTAGGCCCACCTCTTAAAGGTTCCACCACCTTTCAATAGCAGGACAGGCCGGAGGCCAAGCCTTACATTCATGGACCTTTGAGGAACCCTTGTGTTGTAGTTTGGAGTTTGCAAGGAAGACAATTACAGGACACATAATTTACAGAATTATTTTATAATAGCCACCCAAAGAGTCAAACAAGAAAAGTGCAGGAAATCTGTCCACATGCTAAAGACCCCAAAGAATCCAGCCGAGGACCTGGATCGCATGGCAATGTCCTGCACGAGTCCAGCTGAAAACCCAGAGCCCATGACAATGTCTTCTGCAAGTCTGTTTCACGGATCTGCACTGGGAAAGCCACAAGGTCAGCAATGGAAGCTAAAAGGTCTATGCCAGTGGGGGCACTGGCCCCCACTGTGAAGGATCTGCACTGGAGCCAGGAAGAGACACTCAAAGTAAGGACCATAGCTCCCCCAAAAAGTACCACAGCCATCCTCAGTAACAACATGGGGGTTACCCATGATTCCCTGTCGTGGTCTATACTTGGAAACACCTCTCCTGCACCTGTGCCTCTGCGCCTGTCTTTCAGTGTGGAGGCAGCAGGAACCAGGGCTCCTGAGGTGGCTAAAGGGAAGCTCCTCTGCTGATAACAGCCAAGTTCATATCAGGAAGGGAGCTCAACAAGCTCCTCCAGAAGAATCAGTGACAACAGGATATCCAACAACACCCCCTTTTTCCTCTCCAGTTGTCCTTTTTATGATGTTGGCAACAATCCTCAGATGGGCCTTCAGTAGCCAGCACCACCAAGCTGATTCAGTTCAGCCAGTTGTTACAAATTGACCACCAGTTATCAATCCACCACACCTTGATATCACTGACTAAACATCGAATGAAAAGGTATTTGAGAAGATAGCAATGAGCAAGTAAGACCGGCATGATCTCTGGAATGGAACAGATCTGAAGCCACTCTCCATCTCCGTTACCTGCTGACTGTCAGCACCTCAGCTCCATTTACCCACGTGGGTACACTCTTGAAGGGTGGTTCATGTTTGATGCTTCTAGCACATTCCTTGACACAAAATACCTGCTAGCCTTTTAAGTCAATAGTATTCAAAGGTATGCTCTTTTGCACTTTTAAAATCACCTCTGTATTAGAATCCAACCGGAAGCATGTGATGTCTCTGAAGGCTACTAGCGTGGTGTTTCCTGAACATTTCTTGACTTTTGTCTTGTGATTCCAGTTTCCCTACATATAGAGATGAAGAGACAGCCAGGCGAGGTCAGGAAAGGCTAAGGAATTCTTACCCCTTGAGCACAGTTAGAGCTCTGATCACCTGAACCAAAGAGTCCCTTCAATTTCCTGCCAGTAACTGAAACCACATAGCATGCAGCCCTTGTCTGCTGGCTCCCAAGAGGGTAGCACCATGGCATCCAGCTGCAGTGGCACCTGGAGATGCACAGACCTTCATAATTTCTGGGGTTTGTGCTTCATCTCTTCCTTCAGATGTTGAGGCGTGTTGGTGTCCTTCCATCCAGTCCTACATCTTCTGAAATTAGTGAGGACTTCTACGGCTTGTCACCAAAATACCCTTCAGGAAGAGAAAGCCTTCCAATGTCAACCGGAAACCACCACCTACTTCCTGTGTTCTCCAGACCCCATGGAGTGTAGATTCCCAGGCACCAACTCCCCCTCACAAGGTTCATGCCACACCTTCTGACCACTGTGTTGTGGCAGCACTCTCTAAGATCAATGCTAATTGCCCAATTAGAGAGGCTTGATGCTGACAGAATGAGAGCTAATTAGTACGTGCAGGAGCTCATTCCCATTATTAACCTCTATGGTTGTCATTTATAAAGATGAAGGTGCAACTGAAGATGTTTGTATGAATGACTGCACTTGTTGCTCTGAGCCAGACACAAGGAAAAGGGGGGAGGCAAGAAGGGCGTGCTGTGGGCGAGGTCCCCCAAAACAAGCTGTCATGGATGTTTGAAAAGCCAAGGTGACCATGAAGTCCCTTAGCCCAGTGGCTACATCAGAATCAAGAGAGGAACTCTTTGAAATGCTTAACTTGCTTGATGCTAATCCCAGAAATTAATTCAGTAAATTTGGAGTAAGGTCCAGCAAACTGATTTTTGTAAAATCTCCAAGTGATTCGTCTAATTCCCTTAAAGTAAAAATTACTTACACAAACACCCAAGGAACACATTCCTGATCCCCAAAGGAGTCCACTGGCCACAGATCTCTTACAAAATATGAACAGCTGCCCAACAAGGAAGGCTGGGAAACAGTGAGCAGGATGGCAGCAAGAGCAACAAGCTGCTGAGAACTGAAAAACTGAATGTGGGTCCCCAGACCTGGAAACACTGATTGCCAACCCACCCAAGACCTTAGTTTGTCCATCTGTGAAATGGCATATTCAGTTTCACAGGCTTTACACTGCTCTCAGAGGGATGAGACATGCCATGCACTCCTGTGGGCAATGATTATAAACAAACAGGGTTAAGAGATTAGTACCCTAAAGAGAGGATGCTCTAAAAGATAAACAGTATTATCACATTCTAAAACCTGACTTTACCTTGAACTTAGGCACCAGACATCTGGAATCAGCAAGATATGAAATGCTTCCTAAATAATTTTGCTGATTCATGGAAAGAAACTTCACAGATATACGAGATACACAGACAGATCCCTCACCTGTACTGTTCCCCAAATGTCTAGGGCAGTGGTCTTCATGGGAAAAGTGCCAAAATCCTCAGACAACATTTACAGTCTATGTCCAATAAAATAATTGGCCACCAAATGATAAAAAGTAATAATGAAATTTGACTGCCTAATCTTTACAGTCATTATACACATAAGCAGGAATGTGGTATTGAGAAATTCCTCTCCTATAAACATGTAAATAGATAGGCTCTCTGTGTACTGAAATCTTCCCTTTTTTAAATCACATTCCAAGGGCCCACCTATCATAGTTCTATGCATATGGACATCTGGCAGGGAAATAAATTAAGGCCTCCCTTCGAGAGTAGGCAAATGCATTCATTTATAAATGTTATTTTAGAAGGGACTGTCTGGTCCTGTTCCCTTATTAACTTCATTAGAAGGCTAATGAATCCACTGCTGAGAGAACAAGAGGGAGCTGGGCTATGAAAGGGCTGGGGAGAATTTCACACACCTTCTCCAAATGGCGGGGTTATTTACGATTGCGATAAAATGGCACTGCATTTGGAGGAAAGGGAAAACAACATAAAATAACAATCAACGGCACAATCCATACAAAAGTTTTACATTCTCCCAGCCACTGGACGAAAATCAGGATTTATGCATGTCAAGATCCTGCCTAGTAGAAGAAAAAAGAGTAGGCCATAAAAAGAAGCACTCTTTCTCATAATAAATAGGAGAATATTAAATCTGTAATCCAGACCTACTTCTCTGGTGTTCTCATTTCTCTATCCTCTAGGAAAGTTCAGATGCCTGATGACTTAATATTAACAAATGGCTTAACAGCAACCCTCTGTCTCATTCTATCTTTTCAGAACAAACACTTCCATAGATTGAATGTTGCTCCCTAAGCTTAATGAATTTATAATAAGTAGTTGGGACAGATGTTCTGGCTAACGTCTACCAACCAGCTAGTAGCCATCAGTGAACCAACTAGTTAACAGAGCATGATATGTTATCAATACCCAGGTCACAAATTTCACTACCCAGGAATTTAAAAAGGGCTGCTATGCTCAAGAGTAATGCCTTAGCTTGTGAAACATACCCACTGGGCATTATAAATTCTTTATGCTTCCTGTTTGGTTAGTGTCTGGACTCAGAGTCTGATTTGAAAGATCATTTAACCTAATATCTTCATTTATGAAGAAGTGGAAGGATACAGGAGTGACCCAGTCATGTAGTAACAGACAGGCCTGGACCCATACGTCCTTTGAACTCGGCAGTTCCCCACCTCACCCAAACATCAGAATCAACCAGGGAACTTCCAAGATTATCAATGCTAGAGTAGCATCCAGCCTTACTAAACTGCAGTCCCTTGGATAGGGCCCACAAGTCCAGATGTTTAAGGCATTCCACAAGGAATTCAGTGCATGCACCAAGGCCAGGAAACTTGAATGGCTCAATGCTGCCATCCATGTTAATTACATGGAGGCAGCAAAGATCTTCAATGGGCTTAGTTCCCTACAGCTTCATTAAGAGAAGCCTACAAAAGATGAGATAACTCAACATCACAGCATCTTACAGGAAATCACCACTGCCAGCATCACCATCATCATCACCACCACCACCACCCCATGTAAGAAAACCAGGAAATACATCAACCCTTGGCTTTTGCCAAACACAGATGATTTCCTAAAGAAGATGACTCAGGAAATCCTGTCTCAACAGAAGTGCAATAACCTCTATAGGATAGGTCTAATTACCATGTCATCATAGAAACAGAAGCTTGGAGAGATCAAAATATTGCTGAAAGTGATGCAGCTGGTTAGACTCAGAGGTGTGATCCACATCCAGGCAAACTTCACTTAGGACTCATCCTTCCCAACCACCACACACATGCAATCAAATGCATTCCCAGGTGTTTCTGAAAACTCCAGGAACTACTACTCTAGGAAATCCAGTCAGCCCCCCAACTGCGCTGGTTCTACATCAGAGGATTTGACCAGTCACAGACCAAAAACTTTGATGAAATCACATATGAAATAAATACCCATGGGCTTCCTTCACGTCCTTATTTCTTAAACAATACAGTGGAACAATTATTTACATAGAGTTTGCATTGTATTAGTTACCATGAGCAACCTAGAGATGAATGGAGAGGAAGTATACTGGATATCTGCAAATAGTACACCATTTTACACAAGAGACTTGAGTATCTACAGACTTGGTGCCTGCTGCGGGTCCTAGAATCAATACAGCTCTGTGGATACCAAGGGATGACTGTAGACTTTCCTAAAGGAGAAATAAAATGTGTTAAACAGCAAAGCAATGCGTATGTGCCATATCTAATAATCTATTCCTAGAACTGCTGTGCATTCTTTATGGACTAAGGTGGGGTGACAGTCATAAAAACCAAAGTAATTCTGGAGCAGAGCCCTTGGTTACCTAAGAGACTGTATTTTGTATGTATCTACATATTCTTGTTTGCTGCTGTTTCCTTCATACATTAATCTTACATTTCAACCAAACTAAACACTCTTTGAGGACACCAATCATGACACACTTACTCTGTGTCTCCTGGCACCCAGCTCAGGGCTGCTCACTTAATGGATGCTCAATTAATATCTGCTCAGCTGAACGCTCTGTGACAACGCAGGAGTTTGTACCAGATTCATCACTACTGAAAGCAAACAGGAGAAGGTTCTAGTTCTAGAGGTGGTGGGGGTCTCCACAGTCTATGCCAGCCCCCCCTTCATGGCCTCACATGTGAAGAGCCCACTGAATGGGACAGAAAGCTTTTAATTAACAGCATAGTAAAAAAAAAAAAAAAAAAGAGATGTCATTCCAATCTGCAGTTTGGTTTCCATTAATTCACTCCAATTCAGCAGGAATTCCACTAAGGAATTGGGGTGAGCAGCTGTAGAGGGAGGCAAGCATATAAATAAATCATGAGTGTCATTAAAATTTGTAAACTAATAACTTCTGGGAAGTGTTAGCAATTATTATCTGAGTTTTCTTGGCAAACAAAAACTTAATAAATCCAAAAGGTCTCCATTTTCTATTGAAAAAAAAAAACAGCATCCCTGGGAAAGGTCACTGACAGAACAATTAGGAAGGAAATAAACGGTTCAGACAGCAGCTTGTGACTCAAATGAGAAGTCACTATTTTCCCAAGTGGCATGAGAATGAAACAGCTCAATATAAAGAGAGGGATGGGGTTTCGGCCTGGAGATGTGCAGGTAACCGCTAGGCATCGCAGGTACAGGAACAAGGGAGGCACAGGGCCCCTGACGTGAGAAGCTCTGTCTCCAGTGCAGCCTATGGGTGTGCAGCTAGTGGTGAGTAGAGCAGGGGTGCCCCGCAACCAGGGATGGAGGCCAGAGAACACCTCCCGCCTCCAGCAGGCTGAACCTGGGGATTGGTCTGCTCCATGAACACCTTAACCAGGAAGCTCGAGCTCTCCCTTACATGGAGGAAAAGTGGCTGTGTGGTCTGATGGCTTTTCTGAGAGCAGAGTTATCTCCCACACTGTTGGGCTAGGAGTACAAGAGGGATATAGATCCAAGGTCCCACAGTGAGGGGACCCCTTGCTGGGCAGGACCCCTGGTGCCCTGACAACTGCGAATTCATCTGACTCTGTGAGGACCTCCAATCCGGTAGCCAGAAGAAAGCTCCAGCCAGACCTCACCTGTGAGACCCTCATACCTACGGAGACCTCACCGCGCAGTCTCCCTGCCATCCTCAATGCTGATCTGAAGTCACCCATCCAGGACCAGCAAACAGAAGCCTAGAAGTTGCCTGCTTAGTGCATCTCTCTCTTGAACAAATACTTCAGACTTTTTGAGAGAGCAAACAAAAGTAATAAACTTCTTATCAACCCAAGTGCTAATATCTAACATACATAGAACGGAATCCAAGAAGTGATTTGTCAACCAGAAACATAAATCCTGACCATGCCTTCTCTTCAGCACTGAAGATTTCACCCTCGAGCAGTGGATAATTAGCCTAATCTGAGTTCCTACTTCGCTAATCGAGGCACCAAACCAAGCAGAGATGCACACATCCCCATGGGCAGAGGGGCATAAAGACAACACAAAGCACATTCTCATGCAGCCTTCCTGCACACACAGGACAACGGGTCACTTTCAGTGGCAAAGGAGGAGGCATGAAGAGAAGGGTGTCTCTCCCTAGCTATGAGGTTTCCCTCTGGGAGGACATGACACTGTGGAGGGAGTCTCTGACCAAGCCCGGGGAGAGTTCTAATTCTCAGCTTTATGACCCAGATAACTCGGGGGAGCTCTGGATCTTAAGTCAGCCCTACCTCAGTAACTCTCCAACCTGAAATCCTGCATGCATGGTGTTATTTGACCAAGGGATGCCAACAGATGGTTGTGCTAAGTGACAAATTTGCAAACTCATGCTGGTGTGAGTGGAAAAACAAAACCTTGGCTGCCACCACTGTTAAGAGGACCAAAGAGTCCCAGAAACAATGTCATAAGGACAGAGCTTGCTGTATGATTCAATGGTTTTAAAGAAACGTTTGCCTCTTTAGAAATAGGGAGCCCTGAATTATTAACTCAGTGAGCCAAATAATCATATCACACTGTCTTGTGGCAGGGGGTATCATTCTGTCATGACATCTGCTGCTCCAGGGCTTCTTTATGGCACAGAAAATTGAAGCGTTGTCACCAGATGTGGTTTCAACTTGGCTGTGCAATGTTCAGCCAAATCATGACACTAAAAGGGTGAAAGTGTAATTCAGTTTCTTTTCTCAGCCCACTGTGTTAGGAAGGAAAATCACAGCGCTGTAGGCTCTAACTGTAAAATATGTCATCACCAGTACAGGAAAAGACACTGGGAGACAGAGAACTTCAGCAGACGAATGAGGAAGACACTGAAACGTTAGAAGATTCCCTGTGAGACCCTGGCATGGTGGGAAAGCCTTACCAAGTTCAGCAGCAGTCTCTTTCCCTCATTCACACTCTGTCCCCAACCTCAGCTGCACATGAACTCCTGACACCTAACACTAAAGCACATTTATGTCTGACGTTTATTCTCAGGGATGGCCCATAATACCCAACAGCTTCTCAAGTCCCCCAAAAGTCACAGCATCTGGAATCTGTTTCCTGTGAACTGCTGTGCTGGTTAATCTTGAAGGGCTGCTTGACTGGATCAAGAGACTCCTAAAGAGGTGACTGGACTGAGAAGATGCCAACCTCATCATGATCCCAGTGATGAGCCGGCTGGCGAGCCCATAGCTGAATAGGCTGTTAGGTAGAGCCTTGCTGGGAGAAGTGGGGTTCATGACCTTGGGGGTTCTATCTGGCCCCAGGCCCCTTTCTGCCTGGCTCTTTCAAACCACATCTGCTGCTGTGAGCTAAGTAAATTTCCTGCACCATGCCCTCCACCAATGCCACCAACATATCTTTGTGTCACAGTCAGTTGACTATGGAGCTCGAACTGTGAAATAAAATAAAACCCTCTTCCTTTGAGCTACAAGTGCCAGGTACATTGTCCCAGCAACAGGAAAGCGACCAGTATGATTGTGCTCTGAGCAGCCGCTTTGGTGAGGCCCCTTCTGTGAACCATGCGGATTCACAGAGCCCACAGGCTTAGCTGCCCTCTGGCTCCCACTGGGCTCCCTTCTGTGGGCCTCACTACCTGACCTCTACCCTCTCTCTGCAAGGGGCACTTTTCTACCTGCCACTTCCCAAACGGACTCCCTTTCACCATTCCTACCTCCAGCTCAGAGGATCCTTCCTGTAAAAACATACGTCTGCCAGGTACAAGTTCACATTCCAATTCCCTCCACTTGGCAAAAGGACAGCATTCTAAGTTCCCTACCTAACTTCCTGCCTGGAGTCCCAAAGCCTCTGCCAATTCATGCAGCACGTGGAATCCACTCCTTTGGTGTCCCACAAATCTGCCACAGATCATTGCAGCAATAGATCCTTAAAAACAAAGTCAATAATGGAATGAAAAGACTGTACAAACACACAGGGTTCTAATAATCATTAATAATTGCAATGAAGTAAGTACATGAGTTACTGTCCTAAGTGCTTTTGCATTTATTATTTAATCCTTACAACGAGGCATCCGTTAATTCATTCACTGAGCAAACATTTATTAAACACCTCTTCTGTGCCAGATTCTCCTCTAGGTGCTGAGGGCATAGCTCTGAATTAACAAGCGAAACCTCCTTCTCTCTAAAGCTTCCATGTTAGTGGGTGCAGGCAGACAATAAATAAATCAATAAGTAAATATTTAGCATGCCAGATGGTGACAAGTACTAAGCAGGGACAGAGAGGAGAAGCCCAAGAGCAGACAAAGGGGATTACCTTGATGCAGCTTCTAGGAATGCCAAAAGCCACGGGAAGCTGGAAGAGACAGGGTTTCCCCTGGAGCCTGCAGAGGGAGCGTGACCTCACAGCACCTCGTTTTCAGACTGCTGGCCTCCAGGACCACGAGGGTACAATTATCTGTCTGCTGTCTGAAGCCACCCAGGTGGCAGCAATGTTTCAGCTCCCCATGCAAAGGGCTACACAGAGAACTGGTTAGGGAAGTGTTGTAAGAGATGGAGTTTCAGGTTGGTCACACTGGCACCTGTGTCCTGGTACCTGGACCACAGGATATCCAAGTACCTGGGGCCCTAAGGCTGTGTGCACACATGACAGTGAACTGTGACTGTGGGCTCATCCTCCCAGACTTCAGGGTGCTGGAACTAAGGTTTGGGGCGTTAAGCCAACATTCCCTGGCTTGCCTGGCCCTTGGCTGGACGTAGCCAGCCCCATTCTGAAACATGGACGCCAGGGATAACTGTTTCTCAGTATAAGGACAAGGTTTTCTGGCCCATGTCATGATTTGGCCATGCACACTGTTCAGGAGCACGGCTGAAATTGTCACCCAGCATCACTAAGACTGGACTCGAGGGGAGGTTTCAGAGTTCAGTGCCCTGGGAAGCGCCGTGCTAGCAGCACTCACCAGTTTATCCCTGTGAGAGTGAGAGCAGCCCAGTTCCTAACATCCACGCCAATCTTAGTGAGCAGCCAAACTAGGCAGCAGACGTCCCGTGCAAAGGGAGACAGGCCCCGGCCGACTTGACCAGGTCTTCCCTAAGGCTTTAACAGATCCCACGACTGTGCCCCATTCCCAGCGAGGAAAGCTCTGTCCAGTGCTCCACACAAAAGCAGCTCAGAGGAAGAAGCATCACACGCCCTGGTTCTTAGGCTGCAAGACCTCAGGGACCCCTCGGCACACGGTACTGAGATGAGGAGGCAGCCAGATAGGTGGCCTTTTGTGACAGCGTCCTCCCCAGGGTAGACACACAGCTGAGAAAATGAATGTGGACACTGAGTATCAGGACCACGTCACAGTGAAAAGCACCATGTCACAGTGGCTGGTGACACCTGCTATTGTCCAGTGCGGTCACGGGTGGGTGTCTGGGAGTGTGAGGCATACAAGGGACTACACACAAGCGTCTGTGCACGGTGTCCCTGCCCACAGGAATTCCTGATGTCACAGCTCCATCAGAGTCCTGATGACCCAGTCACTGTCTGCATCTCAGGGCTGTCACAGGCCTCTTTTGTATGCACAGGACAGAGGGTGGAACAGTGCCTGAGCTCATTAGGCCTTCAGCAGCCAAGAACTTTTGAAGTTCTTTTAAAATAAAAAGAGAATACACTTGTAGTACATTTTTTAAAAAGTGTGTGAGTACATATTAAGATATTTGTCTTTCTACCAATACAATGGTAAAAACACAACTTTTTATGATTTTTGAGGAGAAAGACCCAGGAAGGCCCAAGTACCCAGAAACCATGAAAGTCGCCACGCAGACTTACAGCTGCATCTGTTCCCACAGGCACTGGCTTCTCCAGAACCACGGCAACTTCCAGATGCGAGGGCCCTGGTGCCGCCACAAGCCAAGACACAGCCACCTTGAGGCTCCCCGCCCCAGCAGCAGGAGGGGATGCCCCTGGGCTCTCCGCCCAGAGCCTGCCCTCTCCTAGGAGAACAAGGCACTGGGAGACTGCAGGAGGAGCCAGGTGCCCCGATGGCTGATGAGCAGCAGCCCTGAGGGCACCGCAGGAACTGAGGCCGGTGCTAAGTTCCACCCGGGGCTTTAAGGTGGCTTCCAGGAGGTCAATCTTCTACTCCTGGAGAAACCGGCTCCCCTGTGGCTTGGCCTGTGCTCACCAGAGCAGCTCCTCAAGGGTCCCTAAGGCACTTACCTCCACAAAGAGCTCTCAGTCACACTTCCCAGGTTGAAGTCATACAGCTTCGTCAGGATGAGTATGACCTGCAGGGGGTGGGAGGAGGGCAGAGGAGGGGGACAGGGGGAGAAAGGAAGCTCACTTTAGTCTGCAGAGCAGTGCACAGTGCATTTCACATCACCCAGAGGAGGGCTTAGCACTTATCCACTGAATGGAGGGGTATTATAGGATCGAGCAGGGGAGAAATTATTAATTTAATGCATCCCTGTAACTAGTAGCATTTATTTTAATCCTGGCAGTTCCCTGCATTTGAAATAAAACACACCGACAGGAGTTAAGCAGGTATCGACAGTTGTTTCTCCATATCTATCCTCCCTCAAGGTCAGGCCCAGGCCAGGTGGCACCCAGGGGTGTGAGGACAGGCTTGCTCTGAATCCCAGGATGACTGTGATGGGGCCGGGACGTAGCTCAGTGGCACAGCACCTGCCTGGCAAGTGCGAGGCTGTGAGTTTGATCCCTGGTACCAAAAGACTGATGTACAGAACTAAATCCAAAAAGGGAAGGGGAACTGGTCTGCTTCTTTCTGCCGACAGAAGGGGTCTGAAGAGATTTTGTGTTCCCATGAGTGGGGCCTTTGCAGGCGTAACTACTTGAATGCATGTTGGCTCTGTCTCCAGCATTCTCTGATGTCATCTGCCATGGGTCACTTGGCATCTTCTCCCACCCTGCAATAAGCAGCCATCCAATGTCACTGTGACCCAAGACCACTTCCTGACTCTCCAGGAGCAGCATGTGCCAGAGCTACAGCTGGCTACAATCGAGTGAGTGGCACCCTGAGCTGATTTGGGATGGGTCACTTTGGCTCCACGACAGCGGGGGACCTGTACATCAGACAGTGCCCTGCCCGCCCTGCACGGACAAGGACAGTGGCTTAGGCATAACCTCCTAGCCCAGGAGTCCTAAGGACCTGCACCCAAATCAACTGTACCCAAGGGCGGCTGGGCAACACACATCCACGCATCGCTCGTCCGCACAAGTGATAATCCACGCACACGTAATTGTGTTTATCCAAACTTAACACACAACTCATTTCACTTTTCTCAGCTCCTTCCGATTCCACAATTTAACTTTCCCCAGTTCATTTACACAGCAGCCATTAAACTCCCCATAATGAATTTCTGCTACCAAGATGGAACTTTCTCTTTCTAGGTGTCCATTTAAGATTAAAGAAAAAATAATCAGCCATTATATTGAACATTTTTATGGCACTTAACTAACAATGAAATGCTCAGTTTGAGATTTATCATCATCCAACACTTAGGGGTCAATCAGTACCATTTCTATTCTATGTAAACTAAAAAAACAAGAAGAAAGAAAGAAAGAAAGAAAGAAAGAAAGAAAGAAAGAAAAGAAAAGAAAAGAAAAGAAAAGAAAAGAAAAGAAAAGAAAAGAAAAGAGAAGGAAAAGAAAAGAAAAGAAAAGAAAAATTAAAGATCAAGGATGTGATCCATTATAGGTCAAAGAGCATCCTTGGAAAAGCTGGTCTGGACATGCATCTTCTGATGAGGCTATTCCTGTAGGGATCGGACTTCCCTCCAGATCGTGTCTGGGGATAGGGGCAGCAGGTTGGCAAGAAACACCGTACCTGGCATGGTTACTTCGGAGTAGGAGAACATACCAAGGACCTGTCCTGTTACTACCCCGCAGTCACTCAGTGCCATTGCCCCTGCAGTTCCTTGACTAGCTTCCTCTTTTGTTAAAGCCAGGCCTAATAAAGTCTGGAGACTTATTCTTGACCTCCCAAACACTCAGCAGCACACAACATAAACCGTTTAGCTCATACATACATGGACCCACACACATGTACATGTACACATGTACTGCAGAACCCTCTCTCTTTTGAGTGCTTTCATCTACAAAGTCACCAGGTAAAAAGCAAGGTATCCATATGCAAGTCATCCCGAATTCTGAAAAAAAGCTCAAAACTATATCAGGAATGAGTCACAATGATCACAAAGGGCTCTGCAGGTGCAAGCCATATCACTTCAGGACATCAGTCTACAAAAAACCACATAATCCAGGCAGAAAGAGATGTTGAGGGTAAGAGTTCCACCTTTGGTAACATAGCTTCTAATTACCAACTAGATCTGGAAAGTTCTTCTCATCCAAAACTTAAAGAACTCTCCTTCTCTTCCTCCCTTCCTCCATCTTTTCTCCCTCCCTATTTCTTCACTTCCCTCCCTTTCCTTTCTCCCCCTTTTCCAGCTTTCTTTCTTCCTTTCCTTCCTTCCTTCATTCTTTTTCCTTCCTTCTTTTCCTTCCTCCATTTCTTCTTTCTTTCTTTCCTTCTTTCTTCTCTTCCCTTCCTTCCCTTTTCCTCTCTCCCTTCTCTCCTTCTTTCTCTTTCCTTCCGTCCTTCCTCCCCTCTCTCCCTCACTGGGAGTCAGACCTGTATCTCAGTTGAGCAGCATCCCACTCTCTTCCAGCTTTCCTCCATTTTCTCCTACAGCATTTTTGGTAGCAAGTTCCGTGAACCCCTTATCTTATCTTGGGTGTTTCCTTCTTGGAGAATGCAGACCAACATATCGTTCCATTCTTCAGTGAATATTATTTCTGTCTTCATGACTGACTCAGGCACTTTCCTGATCAGAAACTCTACTGGCTCCTCCCGCTGAAAGATGAGATCTGGACTTCAGACTGGCGGTGGGGGTGCCCCACGGTCTTGCCCTAGCACTCTCTCCCCAGTATCTGCCCAGTTTCCAAATGCCATTCCTCTGTGTTAAGCAATCTAAATTTTGCAAGGTCCTGCATGATTGCCGGACTCACTCTGCCTTTTTCTGCGTATACTATGGCCTCCTGCCTGTGTTGTCCTTTCATTGCCTCCTGTTGGTTGGGGAATAGTCCAAAGCTCACCTGCTCCAGGAAGCCTCCCACGATTAGCCAAGCCATCAAAATGTTCTCCCCACTAATGCACCAGTTTGTTCAAAAACAAGTCACAGGAATTACCACCCCATCAGCCACGATCTGGTAGTTTCTGGATGTCACGTGAGTTGCCTTGTCAAGGATCACGTTTGTGTCTCTGTCTTTTTGCAGCCAAGCTCAGCAAATCGATGGTTTTTACAGAATAATCCCCTTTGAGTCAGTGGAAGAGAGTGATGCTTTGGTGGTGATGCAGACTCAGCAAGAGATGGCAGGGAGCTCGTCCACTGTCTCCGTGTCAGAGATGAAGAAATGAGTGGCTGCAGTGGTCAAGGTCAAGTCTCTGCACTGTTGGGACGTGACTGAGTAAGCCAGCACGGCGCTCTTGCCTTGCCGTGAATAAAGCTGGAGCCTGGAGCCGGTCGGTGGCTTCACCCACTTCGAGTTTGACTTGGCGGGGTCTGGGCAGGGTTCAGGAGTCTTCCTGTGCCAACCGGAGGACCACAGGTAGGAAAGACTCAATCAGGCCTGGCTCCTTCCTCACTTCTGTGCCATGATGCTGCTGCCCACTGCATCATGATAGGATCCTGACCCAGCCAAGCACGCTTTGGTTTAAACTGGATGTAACTCGATAAACGGAGCAGGCAGTAGGAGAAGAGGGTGCCTCAGCTAAGTCACACCAGGAATCCCCAAGGAAAGGGCGACACTGATAATTCCCCTGGAGCCAGCACACACAGACATTAACAGAACACAACAGAGATGATAATGTAACATTTCAGCTTAAGATACCCTGTATTAAGCAGACAAAGCCAAGAGTGGAAGAAATCCTGGCTGTCCCTGGCATCTCTCACCATTCCCATCCTTCCAAAGGCCACCAGGGAGGCAGGAATGACCAGGGGTAAAGAACCATGTCTGAAAGCAGACATAGTAAACCCCCCTAGCAAGGCCCAGGCTGCCAGGCAAGTCCTCGTTAGAAAGAAGATGTGGGGGTGTGTCCAGAGCACAGACAATGGGGTGGCATGCAGGGTGGGAGACAGAGGGGCAGTCACAGATCCACAGCAAAGCCTGACTGGACTCCCCACGCACCAGCTGATGCCCCATGATGAGAGTGACAGTCAAATTCCAGTAAGGAAAAGGGAAAACAACTGTGCTACATGCCAACTACTACACTGGGTGATTACGTCCTCCTAACAAACCTTTGAGACCCAGCAGGTTTTTACATCAGCATCTTACTCACAAGGGAACAGGCCCAATACGCAAAGTGTGTGGCAGCCAGAGACAGCCGGGGACAGCCAGGGACAGCTAGCATCCCCAGGCTCATCTGCTTCAGTCACACAGCTCTGCCTCGATGCAGTGCTCCAGCGTGCGGCCCCGAGCAGGAGCATCGGGAACCACCATCCCCTGGCCCACAAGGAGTTTATCACTCACTCGTGAGTTTTACGAGTATTTTCAGAGGACCTGCCACATAGTAACCTCTGCGAATCACAGAGCGACCCAGGGCTCAAGGCCAGGGGAGAAGGTAACGGTGGCTTCCTTTGTTGTCAGAGAAAGAAACAGATATGTGGTGAGAAAAGCAGCAAATTGTTAGGAGACCCAGGTTTGTTAAATAAGCTTTTTCAAATACGCACCTCTTTGACCTGACTGAATACAAACCTGGAGGAGTTTAGACAGCAAGAGAAGTGAAAAAAAACTGGAGTAATTCATGAGGCAATAGCACTTCTCTCTTCTCCTACGCTATTTCCACACATGCACACGAGAGAAGTCTGTGTGTGTGCATGCGTGTGCACGTGTTTGGATCTAAACATAGTCAGCAAAGCCCACATGTATTTAGGGAAATGTAGATCTAAGCATACAAAACACTATTTCAAACTCGTCCCTGACACCTGTACAGCAACACTGTGGTTACTCATTGATGATGCCTTGTATCAGACTAAGAGGACCTTACTGTGTGCCTTTCTTCTCTGGGTGACGGTGACCTCTCTCAGATCAGAAACCAAACTCTGCCTCCCCCACATTCAGCGCAATGCCTCACTCATGGCAGGTGTTACACAAGGTCCTTTGGGTGAATTATAAATGCATGATAATAAAAAGGGACAGAGATGAAGAAAGTATGAGAGCAGTATGGATCCTGTGCTGTAAGAGCTGAGAAGAGGATGCAGTTAAGTCCTGAAAGTGGGATCAGCACAGTGTAGGCAACGAGAGTGAAGCACGATAAGAGTTTGGATGCCCTGAGCGGGGCCTGCTCACCTGCCTTATGTGGCTTCTTGATTTTCAAACTGGATGGGGCTGGACAGAAAGAGCAGGGGGAGAAGACTGTTCCAGGAATGAGAAACAGCCAGAGGCAGAGCTGCCCGGGTTCTGGTGGGCAAAGCAAGGCCATGCTGGGTGCTGCCCACGAGAGCCACGCTGGGGAAGGAAGGCACGAGGAGGACACAGGAAGCGTGTGGGGACTGGGACTGGTGTGCTCCACTGCAGGTCACTAAGCCCCATTAAGTGAGGAGGACGACAAGGACCATAACGGGGACTGCTGTGAGGACTGTGTGTTCCTGTGTACACATGTAACACACGAGGGACTTGCTAGAGAGTGAGGTGACCCTAAGGGACCTGGCTGGTCTTGTGCACTCCTTGTTGCCCATCCACCTCCAGTTTTCTTTTCCCTAGTGTCTTCTGCGACCCCCAGATGCTCAGGCCAGCTCCAGACAGACACACGAGGTGCCAGCAACCAATGCCTTCATCCTCCATGTCACACTGCCCCTTCTCTCTCTCATTTCTCCCTGTCCTATGCCAGCAGAAGATTCTGGGTGACACAGTGACCAAAAGGGAAAAGGTTCTTATGCCTTCCTTACCTGCTGCCTCCCACCTCACTGTACTTGGACTAAGGAGCTGGAATTCCGGGAAGGGGTGGGGACAGTGATACCGGAAGTGGGAGGCCTTCTTCTCTTCCAGGCTAGGAGGGAGGCGCCCAGACTCAGAAGTGTAGTTTCTGGTCCTCCAGGGAATCCTGAAGGGCCCTGCACCCAACTGCCCAGGTTCCCCTGTCCCAGCCTCAGCTTCCTGGAGGTGTAGGAAGAACAGGGCACCTGCAGCCAGAGGACTGCACTCCCCACCCGGCCCCCCTCCCTGAGGCGGGGCCATGACAGGCTTCCCATACTCCTCCAGGCCTTGAGGATCTGAAGCCACTTTATAAGCTGCACAGCACATGTAGGAACTATGAGTCCTACGATTTGTCATCAGGATACGAGGGTTCCTAGCTACTCTCACTGGCGGGGAGAGGATTAGATGCTGGAGCTGCCACCTCCTAAAATGCACCCATCCATTCCAGACCCTGGTGCGACACGGGAGGCTGCACGTCAGAGCCAGTGTGTTCACCCAGCTGGCTGCCCCACACACTAGGGAAGGCAAGCGGGAGGCCCCAGCGGGTTCCTGTCCTCGGGAAGGGTGAGGCATGGGCTGCAAATCCATAAATCACCAGCACACTCCTGCCATGAGCACATTCAGTGAAGTGAGGACCTTTAATGCCTAAAATTTTACTCTGAAGGAAAATTACTTTAGTTCATTAAACCTTCCTGAGACCTTGGCAACTTTAATTTCATGAGGCTCTCCGCATATCCCTCTTCAGCTTTCTCCTCGCTCTCTCCCCTCCCTCTCCCTTTCCTTCCTGATTCTGATTAGCAGGTAACACCGCAGTTGTAGGTGTGTAGGTGTTTACAGAGTGCGGAGTGGTACCTCAGCACCAGCATAGGGTCCACAGGGGTCACCAGCGCTTCCAGCTCTCTGCCGCTCCTTTGTGATGGGAGGCTTCAAGCTGAAGAACCATCAGGTCACAGCCTAGGACAAGGTGATCCGCAGTGAAGGGCACTGTACCACATGTTCCTGTCCCAGCCCAGAAGTTCTCTGCTGCCTGACGTTTGGAACAGGCAAATGGTCTCTTCTACCAAGAGTCCCTAATGACAATGTAAAGGAGGAGCTAAGCATATGCTAGGGAGGCCCACAAAAGGGAAGGCGCCTGAAGCCTCAGCAGTGTGCTGTGAATCCCTGAATCCTCCTCCCTCCTCGGGAGCCCCTACTTCCTGGAGTAGGAACTGGACATTTCTAGTCCACAGTCTAAATGATCCACAGTACGAGGCTGGCTGGGCACCCACGCAGTGTCCCTCTCTGCCATGAATTTACACTCTATTTGGCAGGCAAGGATTCAATTAGTTCAAGGGACACCAACGTCATCTCTAGGATGCGTGAAGTTTTGAGAAGCTGTCCCCCTCTCTTCCCGGTTGTTGAAGGGTACATCATCAGCTCTGTGGCTCAAGACAGCACATTAGCATGACCTCCGACTCCCTCCTCACCCCACACATGGCAAGGCCAACACTGGCCAAGGACTGTGCTGCAGTCCTGGAAACTGCCCAGCTCCATTCATTCACCAAGCCAGTGAGTATGGAGGGTGTTACTTCTGATTAGTGCTACGCAGTGGGTAGTAAAGAAAACACTCGTGAGGTTTATGTTCTAGCAAGCGAGATCAACAAACAAGCAGGCAAATGACCCAATGTTGCCTGAGTTAGCGAATGCCCAGGGGAACAAAAACCTGAGCGTGCAGGAGAAGAGAAAGGGCTGATATTAAAGGTGGGGGGGGGAGCTGAAGAGGCGCCCAGCAGCCCAGGGAAAGGTGTCTATGGGAAACCCGCATTGAAAAAAATGTCTGCATGAGGTGAGGGTGGGTCAAGCAGCGGCTTCTCTGTGGTAAGCGGGACGGACAAGAGAAGCAGGAAATGCAAAGATCCTGAGGCAGGAGCACACTGGGCACAGTCAAGGAACAGCAAGACACTCACAGAGTTGGGGGTGAGCAGGGGAAGGGTCACAGGAGATGAGGTCAAGGAAAGACCGGGAGGTTTAGATCCCATCAGCCTCAGGATCCACTGTAACTCTGAGCCACACAGAAAGCCACCGGGAAACGCGAGTGGTTGAGAAAGGCGGGAAGGGGAGAAAGTGACTTGGGAGGGGTCTGCGCACCTGGTGAAGCACGGTGTACATGGGACCACAGCAACAGCACCGGGAGAGGGCCATGAAACAAGAGGGAACCCAAAGAGGTCTGCGGGCAAAACCGAGATGACTGACTGACAAACTGGATATAAGGTGAGACCGAAAGAACAGCCAAAGGTGACCCTCTGGGAACCATGGAGTCGCCATTTTACAAAAGAAAGACGGCAGGAGAAGACAGCTTAGGGGAAAGCTCAGACGTTTAGCTTAGACATTGAACCTAGGACACTATACTTGAGGTGTCTGAGGGATATTAAAAGGGAGAAACTAAATCCTGAGCCGGATACAGGAGCGTGGAGTTCATGGAAGGGAGTCTGGGCTAGAACTATCACGTAGAAGTGCAGTCGTCAGGATTAGATGACATTTAAGACATGAGATGTGACTTCAGTCACCAAGCGATGGAGTGTGAATGGAGTCAAAATGTGAGAATTGAAAGCTTGGTGCTGCAGGGAGAAAGCAGCCCACTCAGACTGCCGAGGTGACACCCTGTGCGCCCCCGTCACATGCAGATGCTCGCCACGTGGACCAGGTCTGCTAGGGAAGAGACAGGAAACTCACATGCACGGGTCAGTCACCCTCCCCCAGCTACGACTCTGTCTGCTCCGCGGCTCCTGGGCAAAGTGACCGTTGTGGCAGAGAGGGAGGTGTTACCAGGGCTCAATGCAGACCACCTGTCATGGCTGACGAGGTCACTGCTGCATCCCAGCCTTCCACCATCAGTCACCAAGGCCAGGACTCAGTATCACTCCTAGTGGTGCATCAGTTACACTGCACCCTTCTGGTGTCCTTGGTAAACAGAGTCGCACTAGAGTTCTTTCCCTGCCTGCAGTGATTATGCTGGAACCAAAGTCTTTCCGTGTCAGCATGCCGTCTTCCCTGTCACAGTGCCCCACACTCCTGACTTCTGATGGGGTGCTCATTTCACAGCAGATGGAGCGCCACAGCGTGCATGTCACTGGCCTAAGCCAACAAGCCTGACCACCCAGGAGCAGCTGGCCTGGCATAATGGTTGAGTGGGCTTCTGAAGAATCCACGGCAGCACGAGCTGGGAGCCCACGTCCTTGTGCTGTCCTCCAGAATGTAACTTTGACCTATATATGTCAAAACACGAAGGCCCAACAATCCACAGCCACCAGTGGGGCTGCTGCTCTCACTGTCACACCCAGGAGCCATCATGGAATATTTTCATGTCCCTGAAGCTCTGGGCTCTGTGATAAGAGTGGTCTTGGATTTCAAGGAGAACTTTTTGTCACAAGGAGACAAAACACCTGCAACTAGCAGCAATTTTTTTCTAAGTTGCTTGAATCACCAACAGGTAAAGGAGGGGCTGGCGACCATCTGGGTCAAGTGTCCCCGTTATCAAGGCTGCGTGGATGCTCTTGTACAGTGAGGTGCAGGAGGACGCCCCTCAAAGCCTTTCATTGTTGCTCTGCCTTCATGGGCCACTCTATCCCACTGCCAGGTAAAATCTTCAACAGCTTGAGTGCTTGCTGAGGGCACAGGAAACATGAAACAAGCAGCTGAAGAAGGAAGTCAAGTCACACTGGCCTGTCTAGTGTGGCCTTCTGGCAAGTGCCATCCATAAATACTGTATCAACGACACCTGTCTACCTCGCCTGGTTTATGTGGACACATGCATGAGCAGGTGATGACAGACAAATCAAGACGATTGACTGAATGACTGATTATCTGACAGGTGCATAGCAGACAGACAGATGCAGATAAATAAATGATCCAGACAGATAGATAATTACATGATAGGGCTAAGGGGAGTGGGAGAGGAAAGAGGGCTCGGGCCCATCATTTGTTCTCTGCTGCTGCTCTGCCTGTGCCTTTTACTGTAAAGACAGACATGAGTGGTGCTAACTTCACAGCAGTTTAGCTCAGAGAAGATCCACGCGGGATTGTGCCAGGGCAGCGAAAGTAATGAATGTCATCTAGGGAGGTACGGCCGCTGCCGGGACTTTAGGCACCACTTTGTTAGAAGACAGCGAAAGCATCATAAGAGCTTGCTGGGTACATCAGACACCATCTCAGTGACAACCACAAGTGCAAGGGGGGCGAAGATGCTCACGGCAGCCGAGGGACTAAGTGTCCTGCCTCTTACTCCCTCCGCAGTCCTGTGCATGGTGGGGTGGAGAGGTAACAAGGGCCTGCCATTGCTTTGCTAAGACTCTCCCGGGGGCCAGCACCCAGTCTGGGTCTGCAGTGGAGTCTGGTGCAGGTGATGCAGGAACACAGGGCAGCACCAGAGCTGAGGAAGAACAGCGGCGGTCTCCTGTGTTCCTCTCACTAAGCTCAGCAAACAGCAGGAACCTGGGTATGGGGATCCGGGCTGGGGAGGCCCTGGCTGGGGGAGGCCCGCAGCCTCTGGGCCTGCTTCCTCTCCTCCTGTACGGGAGGGATGTGTAAAGGCTCCTTTATTACTGTTACTAAAACAAGTCTTTGCATCTTGCTCTTTCTTGCTCCTCCAGCCTGTCTAGCACCCTTATAATCAGCTCCTGCATTTCATCTCTTCCTACGGAATTCCCCAGAGTCAGAGACCCTGGCTGACCCAGCACGGGCTGTGAAATCGAGGGAAACTGAGGCAAGTGTGGGTTTTGGAAGGCAAGTGGCAAGAGCATTTCAAGGCAAAGGGAGTGATCGGCTGTGTGCAATGCTCACATGCTGGACGACAGGTAACAGATCACTAGGTTTAGCTTCAAAATGATCACACTGACCTCTGAAATAACTCATTTACCTGATTTCTGATCCCCACCATTTCCAACCATTACATCAGAATGACCTGTCTAAAATGGAGGCGCAGCCCTGTTACCTCCCGCTAGATACTGTCCAGCGGCTTCCTGCTCACTTTAGGATCAAGGGTAGCTTTTCCTCGGCCCACCTAGTCTGCCCAGTCTCTCCAGAAGGGGGAGTTCTAAGTGAGCTGTGAAACAACAGAGCTTTTGCGCATGGAAAGGAGACTTCAGATCTGGAAGGAGCAAGGAGCGACAGGACGGGCAGGGGAAGAGAAACAAAGTAAAATAGGAATTAAAATGCATTGTGTACACGGAGCAACTCCCCATGGTAAGTGCAATCCTTATGGACATGAGCATGTCCTAATAAAATAAAATTAAAAAGGAAGTTATTCAAATAGAAAAGAATCTTCTCAAGAGAGTAAGATAAAAAGCTACAGGGACAGGAAGAGAAGGAAGACAGTGAAACACGACTGCACGGTGTTGCCAGGAGTTGTGATTCTCTCAGAATTCGCAAAGAGGAAGAGGGCATACACCAGGATCTGATGGAATATAAGCTAAAGAAAACACTAGATCCCCAGCAAAGAGCAAGAGTAGCTTAGACAAACAAGTACAGGGGGGCACCCTGACATCACGGAGCACCTAGAGTGCCAGCCCATCACATCTGGTACTCTGCATTTCTCGGAAAGCAGGCATAACCATGGTGCCATCACCGCACCGCCCGGGTGATGTGGCTAGGGACAGGAAGGGCTCAGTCAGTGCCAAGGCACAGCAGGGTTCCGCCACAACCCAAGCGAGGCACAAGAAATAAACAAGCCTGAGTCCTGTCTAAACGGGCCGTCGTTATGAGAGTACTTCATAGAATTTCGTAGCTGAAGGAAGGGCAAGTGAGATTAAGGAACTGGGGTTGTTGAAGCACGGAGCTAGTAAAAAAGTGGGGGGGGCTGTCAAATAGAAGGGGGTTGCTCCAATTTTGTGTAACAACCCATTAAAAATGAATTAAAAATCCATTCCTTCTCATTTCCCAAGGGAGCTTGAAAATGAGCGAGACCATTCTCTCTCAGAAATGATTAAAGTCATGCGCAGTCTGGCAAAAGAGGAGGCAAAATAAGCCCAGAATTCCCTGCCAGAGCCTCTACTCTATGGAGACTGTGCACCAGAAAAGGGCTACTGAACCCCAAGGTGTACAGGACAAGGACTCTGAGCCCAGGCCTCGCCACCCGCTCACCACTCCACCCCTCCTACCACCTCCACCAGCACCTGAGGAGAAAGCCAGGGGCAGAAAGGGACACAGGTGGGGAAGACAACACTGCGGCACCAAAGCCACTCAAGTGACTCTTCCGGAGATAACCAGCAGCAGAAAAGAAAATACGACATCTTTCTTTGGGAAAGGAGCAAAAACTTGAAACTGAGTCTCTGTGTGGAATCCAGGCTCTGTCACTCACTATCTGAGACACTGTGACCTTGGGCCAGTGTTCACCCTCCTGGGCCTTGGTGGTCTCCTTCTACAAAGCAGCAACATCTCTTTCTCTGTGGGTTGTCGTGAGGATGTGATAAAAGCGCCTCCCTGTCCGCCACACAGTAAGCCCTCAGAACCCAACACGCTCATAATGTATTTCTGTAGGCAGAGCAGGTGGTCTGCAACCCAGCAGCCAAGGGCCAAGTCCCTAAGAATGGGCCATGTCACTTCTTTAGTGAGGATAATGTAGAGCTAGCAAAACACAAAGCAGGCTGGCCAGGCCTCTCACTGAAGCTGAAGAGGAAAGCTTGGAATTCTCTGTGCGGTGGGGCTCACTCTGTGGGGACCTGCACAGACAGCGCGGTGGTAGAAGATCACAGGTACCTCCATGCCCGTGAGACCCCGTGTGTGGTCCTGCCAGCAGACTCTCATTTCAGGGGCTGTCTGTTGGGTCTCGCCTGTAGTACCCCTCTCCTTCCTCCTCTTGTTCTCTCTTGGGTCACAGCCAAACACTTTCAGTTTTGGACCCCAGTGGCTCTTGAGGGAATGAACAGTTTCCCAGATAGAAGTGGTCACTAGGCTGAGAGGTACAGGTAAGCCAAGGGAGGGACTTCGCTGGACTGTGAGATGGCTTGGGGCAAATGCATGTCAGTTGTATTCACCTCCAGCACTTGAGGCAGGGCCCTGCAACTCAGACAAAGGGGACAAAATGGCCTTTTCACACTGGCACTGATCACAACCTGTCTCCTGTTCAATCCTACAAATTACTTCAGAGCCTCTCTATGGGCAGTGCACCATGCCCAGCACTTGGGAGGATGCAGGGGTGGAGACGCCAAGTTCCTGACCTCAGGCATGTTCAGCGTGAAAGAGGAAACAAGAACCTACGCAGCTTCCTACAGTGAACATGGGCATGGACTGACTCACACTCAGTCGGAGACCTGCA
Organism: Dolichotis patagonum; assembly: GCA_004027295.1. NCBI lineage: Eukaryota > Metazoa > Chordata > Mammalia > Rodentia > Caviidae > Dolichotis > Dolichotis patagonum. The sequence continues at coordinate 30,417 of PVJX010013746.1, forward strand.
CGCAGGGTTCAGGCGAGCCTCATGGGAAGCATGTAAGGTTGACATAAGAGAGAACTAGTAACTTCATAATTGGGGGGAGGCCAAGGATTGCCCTTCATGAAGGTTTTCAGAGAGCTTCTTGCTGTTTGAGAAGCTCATATTAGTAGGTGAAGGAGGACAAGGGCTTCTTGGCCCAAGGAAGCAGCATGAGAATAAGAGGAACTGGAATTCGCCTGCTGTGGTCCAGGGCGGCAGGTGGTCTACAGAGACCAGAGCTTCCATTCAGACAGGACAGGGACCAGGCTGGAGCCAGACAATGAGGCTTTTAAATGCCAGGTGCTTAAGTTTCTCACACTGCTGTAACAGATGACCACAAAACATCACACTGGCATCACACTGTCCCATCTTACAGTTTTGAGATCCGAAGTTCAAAATGGGTTTCACCAGCACAGTTCAAGGAACTGCGTTCCTACACGTAGCTCTCGGCAGAACCGCTGCCTTGCCTCTGCCTGCCCCACCTCTGGAGGCTGCCCCAAGCCGTGCTCATGGCTTCTTCTGTCTGCTAAGCCTGCGTTGGCTGGCTGAGTCCTTCTTTCAGGATATCTGCTGCTTATACTCTTTTGCATCCCTCATCCCTATTTAAAGATGTTTGTGATTACATGGAGCCTAGACAGTTCATTCAGGACAACTGTTTGTTCTCAAGCCCTGGTGATTATTTTCATCTAGTACCTTCATGGGGCCAACACAGCAGCATGTTACAGAGATCAGGACATGGATATCTTTGGGGAGCCCCCATCCCACCCACCCTATCAGGTTAAAGGGTGTCAGTTCCACTCAGTCAGCAGCGTGGAGAAGTCTAATGTGCCTTGCAAGTGACTGCCCAGAGAATAAAGGTTAGATTTTTAAAGATGAAAATAGGGGGCCAGATAAGCAGGGTGCTGCAATGATAGAAAATGTAAGACATAAGAAATCTGAAGGGAGGTAGCAGCAATGGGAAGGGAAAGAAGAAGGGAGGAAAAAGTCCTATGGAAGCAACTGCTAAAAATTTCTGCATCTTGCTCTGGCCTGCCTGCCTCTGGGACTAATGGACCTTGTGACTACACAGCCCCTGCACATCCGAGGATCTTCTTCCTTGGATTAATACTCCCTGGCCTCATCCACAAACTCCCAGCCTGGAGCTCACCTTGACCTGGACCCATGCTCTGCCTACCATGGCTTTAGCCTATGTCTCAACCCACAGCAGCAGAGAACCACACCTCAAGGTGAAATAGACCAAGGGCCACCCACTGATGGAAAAGTAGGAAGGGGCATGCATTTTAGTCTTAGTCAAACTCCCAGAGGTCTGCAAGGTATATCACAGGAGGAGCATCTATTCAACCAAGAAAGGGGCCATAAGTCCAATATATGAGAGGAGGAAAAATTTAGAGTGCAATAGAGAACTGCTCCCTCCAGTCTTTTGCAGAGGCCAGCATTCTTCCTCTAGCAGCCTGGCCCAGACTCCCACAGAAAGTTAGCTGGACTGCCTAACATAACCCAGGCCTGGCCTTGGCCTCCATATAACTCCTTGGGATGGAGCAAACCTCCAGCAGTTGATGGCAATGATTTAACAGCCCGCTCTGGTGCAGCCCGGGACATAACAACAAAGAACACATAGGATCTATCCGTACTGACTCGCCAGCACACACTTGCTCATATTTCCTTGTCCTTCCGTCTCCTAAGAATCTATGGCCACCACCCTGAGAAATTTATCTTTCACAAAATATCTCTGTAGAAATAAGTCCCTCACATATCTCAGCTATGGCAAGAGAGTCCAGGCCGGGGAACCTTGCCAAGGATGAGAGGGGAGAGGCACAGCTGGGTTTCCCATGTGTCACCTCTGTCTTCCTCCATGACAGGAAGCAGGCAAAGTGTGCACAGATGAAAGCCCCAACTTGGGACTGGGGTTGTCAGACGCAGACACAGAGACCGAGCACAGGTCAGCTACTCGCTCTAGAGGAATCAGATGCTCAGAGGAGCTGGCCACGCATCAGGAAGAGGAGGGAGGGGTGGAAGAAGACACGGAGGCACCGTGCTAGACCAGGGTGGCCTGGGCTCTCTGCGCTGCTTTCATTCAATTCAGTTCTGGAGTAAGGAGCCCGCAGTCCAGGTTATTTCTCTCATACGACCTCAACCGAGCATCTACTCTATGTCTGGCTCTGCTCCAGAAGCTGACAGGTTTCACATGCTTTCTCTGCTCCTCGGACTCTCATCTAACGGCGGACAGGGACGTGCACATACATGATTGGATGTGACGTCCACGTCATCAAGAGCACTCACTGGCAAACTCAAGGTCATGAGTGCCTCTTCCACTCCCAATACCCAGGGGCTCCTCCTGCCCAGAACAGAAAAGAAAACACAAGCAAAAGTCGAGAGAAGCAGCTTTGCAGAGCGAGGAGTGTGACCCACTCGGGTGGACACAGGCAACCCCAGAGCCAAACCTGACCATGATGAGAGGACATCTAGAGGAATCCTTGAAGGTGCAGAGATGTGGCCCGCTCAGCTGCCCTTGGCCTTCAGAGACCTGTTAGGAAGAACCCAAACAGCCCACCCCATAACAGTAAGAACCTGCCTCTGGACAAGCAAGTCACCTACTCATGAAGCACCAGCAGAGACTCACTGCCCATCACCCCACGCACACTCATCTCTCCATCTGAGGCCCGCTTTGTCTCCCAGCGTCTCTCCTATTCTTACCATCTGGCTTTGGAACACCCTCCACTGAGAGGCAGAGCCCACATGCTTTCCTTTAACACTGAAGAGATCACTGTGATGACTTCGACCAACAAAATTCAGGGAGAGTCTGAAGAACACAATGCAGAACCTGAGGATGAAGTCAACACCACACACACACCAGAGTGTAAACACAAGGAATCCAAGTCCTTGATGCTACTGTGAACTCCTGGATCAAGCCAGACCTGAAGCTTTAAACTACAGTCTTTTCTGTCAAACCAGCCAATAAATTATCTTTTGTGCTTTCAGATAATTCATGTCCCTGGTTGTTTTAAAAAAAGTGTCTCCCTTCTTTTAGGCTGTCAATCAAAATTACTTCTGATATAAGGTCTGCTCTGACTCCTCCACAGATTTTGCTGCTACTGTTTTCCTGTGAGCCTCAATACACCCTAACATTAATATCTGCTCTTGCCTTGGAATATTAATAATGTAAGTACTTACCACACTTGGAGAGATCTGAGAGCAAGTTTTACAACTCTTGACCTTTGCTATCAACAAACAAACAAACAAAACCTAGTCTGATACATGAGATGTTTACAAACCTCTGTTAAGAAGTAAATATTTATGGGATGAGTGGTTGTCAATAGACAACTTCTAGCTAATTTGGGCACCAGTGGAAAGACCCTCCTCGGACATAGATGGCACCAACTTGTCAGCTCACAGCCTGCGTGGAATAAAAAGGAGAAGCGAAAGAAGTGTTTCCGCTCTGGAGGAGCCACCGTCCTCCTCACCGCCCCGGACACTGGTTTCTAACTTCTTCAGCCGTCCAATGTAAACCTGCACCCGTGACCCCTCCCCGCCCAGGGAGCTTCCAGACCATCGTCCTTTGACAGGCTGCACCGTGATCCTTCTAGTTCCAAAGCTTCCAGCTTCTGGGGCTGAGCAGCTACTTTAGCTCTCAGTGTGCAGATCGCCACTGTAGATGCCACCACCTCTGACCCCACAGGCAGCCGTTAGGGACTCTTCCAGCTCTGATCCTGTGAGCCCAGCTAATAAATCCCCTAGCATAAATATACAAGCATTTTCTATGGATTTTGTTCCTCTGGAGAACCCAGCTACAACAAAAACAGCAACAGCAATAATAATAATAACAACAGCAATTGAACTAGAAGTCAGTGTGTCTTCACCGCTTTCCTCATCACTGGGGACACAATACCTGACACCCAGAACTTTCAGTCCACTGCTGGCCAGCTCCAAGGAAGGAAAGGATCGTGGAGGGGATTAGAGTCACAGCGGCCAGAAAGCAGACAGTGACCTGCAGCACCGGGGAGCGATATGACCTTCCAGGCTGTGCCCACAGTGAGCCACCTCTCCCAACTGGACCCCACCCCCACCATGGCACACTCAGCAGTGGCTTCATCAGCGGATTATTCCACTGTTGAGTAGGGTGTCTTTCAAAGCCCCACCTCTGAACACCTGAGGCTTGGGGGGACATCCCAGATCTAAACCTTAACAGGATTTACATCCTTTATCTTATATAACCCTCCCATGAACCATGCCACGACCACTGTTGTTTCCCTTTCTTTTAAGGATGAAGCACAGGGTCAGAGTGATTAAAGTGAGCAGAGGTCCCCCAACATGCAAATGGCAGTGCCTAAGATTTTCCTGCTTTAAAAATTCTACTTCCTCTCAATGTTTCACCTCCCACCTCCTCCCTGATAAGAAGGTGTCAATTAACTTGGCGATTCCAGCACCACTAAGGTTACCATAGCAGCTTGGGAGTGTGGGAACCTCCACTGGAAACTCCTCAAGGCTAAGTTAAAAGCAAGTCCAACAAAATCCTCAGGAAGGATAACTGGCTCAAAGTCAAGCCAATGCCCAGCTCCAGGTCAAGTCTATGCTTTATTCCCAATCCGGCATTCCAGAAGCACACAAGCAGCTGCAGGCCTGGTTTACCTACGCTGCCTGAGCTAGCTCAGCTCCCTGCAAGAGCACTCAGTCTCCCCAGGTGTTGAGTCACAGGGTTTCTCTTCCTCCAGGCCACCTACCTGGCAGGCCCCAGGTGACAGTTTTTCTTCTAAAGTTAGAACTTTGACTCAAAGGAGGAGGTTCCATGTGGGCAGGGCGCAGGCCTCAGGGAGGGAAGGAAGCACCTACCTCCCACCACTTGGCACACAGAGGGGTCCAAAAGAACAGTATGAGGAGGGGTTTTGCTCCAGGAAAAGCCAAGCCCAGAATTACAGTGAGTGATCATTTCACCAGGCAGCAGTTTCCTGGCACTCAGTACATGCAGCAGACTTAGGGGCTGTAAGCATAAGAGAGGAGGAGCTGTGGGAGCTCATGCAGCCCAGTGAGCAAGGATGAGGGGTGGGTGGGTGAGTGGAAAACTCATGGAGACAGCGAGCTGCAGACACGGTTACACAGAGACGGGTAGCTAGGAGACAGACAGATGGACACATTGGACGGAACATGCCCCGGGTATGTCTCAGTGTGGTTCATGGGCCACCGGAGCCAAACTCCTTGGAGGAACCACAAAAATAGACCTGGTCACCCCTCTCATGCATGAAGAAGAGCTCTGGGGACTATCTGTATTTTATAGGCCACGCAAGTGACTCCTCCTCACCTAGACAGGCAGCACCTGGAATTCTCCAGCGAGACTGTCTGAGACTTCTGTAGACCCACATAAGCATAATGCGAGAAATTCTGTTGCCCAGGGGCTTTCTCGTCTATTATCCCAACTTTCCCAAATTTCACTCCTTTTTCTCTCTGGCTTGGAGGGAAATGTCTACAATGAGTTTTGTTTTGTTTCCTTTTGTTCTTTAATCACATCATTAAAAGCTGCCACACTTACAGCACAACCATTAAAAACCCAGACTCCCACAGGGTTGCAGCCGCCTCCCTGAGTCATTCTCTCACCCACCAGCTTGGGTCGTGCTCACACCTTAGCAAAATCCCTAGCTGAAACCCACGATCTATCTGGTGGACAAGACTCTACTCAGAAAAACTTACATTAAACTGGGAGCAAGGTCAGCAGGGTTAGAAGCTTTCAGCCTCCAGCAGGCCTCAGTCTGCCCTGCATCAGGCTGCATGGGGCACAGCACAAACAGGGATGGGGCTCCACTCAGCGCGGCACAGAACAGCCCCGAGGCACCCCAGCTCCTGCTGAGGAGACACCCTGGTGGGGGGGGGTGCCGTGGACTCACCTCCCCTGACAGCCCACGAGCTCCCTGAGTGCAGAGGGGGGCAGTGATCTTAGCACCCCCAGCCTCCCAGGCTGCTCACAGGCAGGAGAGGCCTGGCAGTGCCACCCCACCACATCCCCAACACCTGCATCATGACTGGCCCGTGCTGCCCACGTAATGATTGCAGGCGCAAAGCACCAAGGGATACGTACCATGAAAGGAGAAATGTTCCAGAAACTAAATGTGTAGCAGTTAATTTTTAAAAATTAAGTCGCTGACATCAACCACGCCCTCCCTTGCTGGGATTCCAGCAGCAGCACTTGCTTTGTACCCCGTGCCAGGGACTGGACCCTCCCCTGCCCTCTTTCCACCTCCGTAAACAGGCAACCTGCCTCACTGCCTCCAAGATGATCAAAGAGGAAAGCACTGTACCTCAAGAGTACTGCACGAACACTCAGAAAGAGACCGGGAAATGTGAGCTGTTAGAATAAACTCCGGAAGTCTCCATTTCTCTTAAAGGGCAGAAAGAACGGTGGAACAGAGAAGGGAGGCAGAAAGTAGGCGAGATCGCTCCAAACAGCTGTCATCTGGCTTCCAAATGACCCTCCCAGCCAGAGGCTGATCCCCAACATCCAGCTGAGGAAACAGGGGTTCAGAGAGGATACGTCACAGGTCACACAGCAGCAGAGTTCAAAGCTGTTGCTCTTTTTGTCTCTCATAAGGTGGACGTTAAGTTACCGACAGATCTGGCGGGATCTCCAGTACGGAAGCCAGTCCCTGAACAGCTAACAACTCATTTGTAGCTTGGCATAACTGACGCCATCTTGAGCCCTGCATTTAACTAGTGCCCTGTATTTAACCCAGGAGAACAGAAAATTACTCAGGATATAAGTCCCACTAGAAAAGCAAAATGAGCTGTACCCACAGGGGAAAAATTAACCTGCTCAACAAAGAAGCAGGATACAGGTGTCAACCAAAAATTAATGTAAGATTCTAGCTAAATTGTTTCCTTGTTTCCAACAGGATATCTTTTGTGGTTTTCTGTTTTAAAAGCTCTGTAACTTTCCAGTTTGGGGGCCACTCCGTGGGACTCTTAAACAGGGGTCTATATGGGAGTGGTCCCTGAGTTCAGCTAATAAAATTCCAAATTTATCAATCTGGCTGCTTTGATTCCTATATTGTTCATGAACCTGAACCCACTTCAATTAAACCTACAAACGTTCCCCACTGGGGTGCACCTGTGATAGCTGTTGTTTGTTTAGTGTGAAAATATGCTGTGGGTTGAGGGACATACACAAGAAAAACAATTAGCAAGGCAGTTTGGTTCACAGTTTGTGCTTACTGGAAAGAACAGCCATTTGCTAGAGTAAGACCCTAGGCCACGCCTTCAGGCACCAGGGCTCCAGAAAGGGGCCAGGAAAGAGGGGACAGGGAAGAGGACACATGCAGCAAAATGTGATCAGAATCGACACTGGGAAATGCCCAGGGACTTGCCTTTGTCAGATTAAAGAAAAGCAAATTAACTCATTTTTGATATGCCAAGATACCATTTGACTAGTGAAAGTTAATTTCAAAGTTATGAAATGTGAGAATATTGTACAGAAACAGGTGCCCCCCCACCATCCTCGCAGAGATGCTATCTGCCAGCCCAGCTCTGCCAGGGAGCGTGTTGGCAGAATGGCAAAGCTATCTATGCCTGTTGACCTGCTAATTTCACCCTGGGTAATATACTCTTACATTCCATGGAAATCATTCAAAAGTAAAAAATGAAATAAAGCCATTTGTATGGAAATGTTTGTAACAGTGCTATCTTTCTCCAAAAAAAATGCAATTAAACATCCTGAATGCTCAATAGCAGGAAATAGTCAAGCAACTAATAGCATATTCTATGATG